>JAHWFP010194000.1:0-28213 GCA_023313725.1 Lithobius niger
TGAACTAGCGACATTAGCCTGAACAGGCTGAATAGGAGGGGCAAAACTGGATGCCGTTATATGTAGATACCACGGCCTTAACTCCCACTCCCACCCCCTTCTGGATTCCCAAGCACCACCCATCTTTTCAATAGATGGCTTCTCAAGGTCAATGATCATGCGATTTAAACAGGTTTTCTGTCTGAGCTACTTTACGTACATACATAACTCCCCTTGGATTTATATATTTTACTTGTTTTTCCTTGTGGGCCGATTTCACAAATCCTGAAATGACTGTTTGTGTGCAAGAAAGAAATGGGCATCTACATCATACTACTGTTTGTGTTTTACATTGAAATTAATTGCTCATGTACCCCAGTCTGCTCAACATCTTAGCTGTTCTGCAACTGGTTAGAACTTAACATTGTAAGTAGGGTCACCACTGTCGGCTAGTTGCAGTCACACAACACATCATAATTGTGACAACTTGGAACAACGTTAACTCCCTATGGGAGAATTCAGAGCGTTAATTATAAATAAAAGTTCCGCCATGTCAGAGCCCATTTAATTTTATATGCCGGATCACATTAGTTGGTTATCATGCCCATGAAAAGAATAACTATGAAAACTGATTTATGGCGCACACAAATATATACATTTGTTGATTGGCATTGTCGTTGCACATTGGGACAGGGTTTACATCGACACTGCTCGTAAAACAAAAGACCTGACCGCTGTCGTAAACCAATAAAGCTTTTGACCTATCCTATCAAATAACATTTAAACTCAGTTTTAAAACCTATGGTGCAGTACAACCCACGACATTAAGTGCTACTTATCTGCATTAAGGGCCATGGGTGCCATAAAAAAAAACAATTGCCGCTGTCACAAGAGGGCGAACAACCGGACCACATTACAGAAAGAGGCGCATCATGTCTACGATACAATATTACCAGACAAAACGGCCTCACAAGGCTTACTGCGATAAATGGAGAAGTGGACAAAATACAATATGCGGCTCGGCACATATTTACATAGTTACTATAGTTACAAGGCAATTAACACACAAAATATTAAGTTCAGTTAGTATAATGACATTATAATGATCATAAATTCTACAGTAATAAGCTTATAAAAATGTCCATTCGCCAAGAAGGCATTACATTATGGTAATCAGCAAAAAAATACTAACTAACAATATTTCTTTTTCTACTAATAGTACAGTATTACAAATTTTATATTATAGTATTAAAATAGATAAAAAATAAATACAATTTTATTTCTACATACAAAATTGAAAAGGATCAGGAAGGAACTGCTGAGGTACACTGACACCTGTCCAGAATAATTTAGAGAAGCAAAGGGGAAAAGAAGATACATAAAACCAGCAATCATTACATAAAACGAAACAGGGAAAAAATACAGAGAACTGAGACAAACACTACACCGAGTCCCACAAAATTAACAATCAAGCAGGCTAAAAACTTCTCAAAAACATGGCAAGATTAGTTTCCCTCAGGTTCCGCCTGAAAATACGCAAGCTTGTAGGCTCCACTACCCTCGACGATAAGCAGTTCCAAGGGTGCACCACACGATTAGAGAAGAAATACCTTCTACAATCCCTTTTAAAAAGCAATACAGTAAGTTTGAGATAATGGCCCATGGTAAACCCATTTCCATGGACCACAAAGAAAAGCCCAAGATCAAGGTCGACAAGACCACGCAAAATGGAGAAAGTGAGACAAAGATTAGCGCGCAAGCTCCGCAGCTCAAGATACTCCAAACCTAGTTGAGCTAAACGTCTTGCATAAGGCAGGTTATAAAATCCTGGTAGGTGCTTCATAAATGATCTTTGCACAGACTTAATATGCCTGATGTCTTTAATATGATGCGGGCACCAGACTGGGCTGGCATACTCGAGGATGGGCTGTACATAAATAACGAATGCCCTGACCAGTGTCCGTATATCGCGGGAAGCAAAACATCTTCTCAACATATACCCAACTCGTTTTACCATACTAACAAGTAGATTACAATGGTTTGAGAAATTTAAATTAGATGAAAAGTTGACACTGAGATCCTTTATACTGTACTCAGCCTTAAGGGCATGATTTTCAAGTGAATATGTATAAATACAATTATTGTTTCCAAGATGGTGCACAAAGCATTTGCCATTGTTAATAGGAAGTTGCCACTCAGCTGACCAATGGAGAATACCTTCAAGAGATGCCTGAAGCAGTGCATGGTCATTAACGTCCATAATGGATCAGTACAACTTAATACCATCAGCAAATTTTGGTAGTTTAGCATTTCGTATGTCTCTCAAAAGATCAGAGATGTAAATAACAAACAACAGAGGGTCGAGCACTGACCCCTGAGAGACACCACTGGGAACCGGCAAGGACAAGTACAAGGTAGATCCTAGTTTCACTGCTTGAGTTCGATTTTTAAGGAAATCTACAAGCCACTGAAAAATCTTTCCAGAAATACCCAAATTTGATAACTTAAATAGAAGCTCAGTATGTACTACAGTCAAAAGCCTTGGCAAAATCAATGCGTATAACGTCAACTGGTGTACAGTTTTATAACGATAGTGTACAGTCGTTTAGGCAGGTTAAGAGTTGAAGGGTAGTAGAGCCACCTGGTAAGAAACCAAACTGGTCGTCTGGTATAAGATTTGAGACATAGAGATGCTTTAAAAGAGCATCGCTAATAATACGCTCGAGGAGTCTACATAATACACACTTCAACGAAAATGGCCTATAGTTTACCGGATCTCCCGTGTTTCCTTTCTTAAAACCATTTGTGAGCCTCCAGTAATTTGGTATTTTGGCCGTGACAACTGATCTATGAAGGATTTGGAAAAGGGGACGATATAAGAATTGAGCAACCCATCAACCTATTGCCATCAACCTATCAACCCATGGTATTACTTTAATTACAGTTTTTACAAAATTTCAATACTTAAAGTATTTATATAATAATTATATGTATTTTGCCTTTCGTGCTTTTGGTCTGTGTGTTACAAACTAGTAAATAACAGTATTTCTTTTTCTACTTTATATTTCAGCATGTACAAATGTTATATTAAAGTATTACATTTAATATAATACTTTAAATTTAATACTGTTGAAATTATTTTTAACAGTAAAAATATTTTCATACTACTACTTGTAGATCACAATGTAACAAAATAGTAAATAGCAGTATTTCTTTTTCTATTTTCTGTTTCAGTATTTACACAAATTTGTATTAAAGTATTACTTCTACAGAATAAGTGCTTACAGAATTTTAACAGTGAAAATATTTTCATATTAATACTTTTTGATCACCATGTAACAAAATAGTAAATAACAGTATTTCTCTTTCTCCTTTATACTGCAGTATGTACCATATTTATAACAGAACAACTCTAAGTTATTCTACTAAAATTCTACTAGTATTCTACTAAAATAGGCTACCAAATTGTTTTAAGTGTGTGGATTTTACTTCAACTTCAGACACAGGGAGTACTTATAGTATTTATAATATTGTAATGTACAATAATTTATCGTATTTATCGTGTTATGTAAATATTTATCGTATTTATCGTATCCAATTTAATAAGGAATGATGAACACCCGTAGAGATAAGGGCATCCTATTCCAAATACTCAAAAAGCAAATCTGGGGATACTTTTCTAATATGGGCATCAAAATTGTTTTTAAAAGAATTTGTGGATGTAGCCCATTCCAAAAAGTCAGTTTTTGCGAAAAAGATATGGCGAGCCCATTCAAGTGAATGGGTGTGTGTATTCGAGTTTGAAGGAATGACCTCTTGTTTCTTGAAAGTGCTGCAAGTTTATTTGTTGAACAAAATGTAACTCTCGTAGGTTTGATTTAAAATTTTATAGAGTGTGATTATACTTCCCTTTTTGCACTTTATAGTAAAGATGGAGCGTGTAAAGCTCGGAGTATTTGTTTGTACGAGAGGTAAAGTAGGCCATTAACTTTCTTGTGAATCGACACTGGATTTTTTCAAGGACTGTGAGATGTTTTGAGGTGAGGATACCAGAAATCTGTGGAGTACTCGATGGTTGGTCACACGATTGTAGTAAAGAGTTTGAAATACATTTTTTGTTTCCTGGATTGTATTGTGCAGTTGATAAGAACTGGGAGTGAGTTTGCCATCCTTATAATATTATTAATGTGGGAATTCAGATTCATGTTTTCTTTGATCAACACCCCAAGTATGATATTTATGTTATTTCATTTTAATATGGTTGTCCAAAAAATAGTGATGTCGAAGGTTTTTAAACCGAGGTGTAGTATAGTTGATTTTTGTTGGTGTATGTTTAGTTCTCATTCATGGCTCCATGCGGTAAGGAGATTAATATCTTGTTGGAGTAGATTGGAAATATAGATAGAATGTAGCTGAAAATGGTTTGGGCTGATGTAAGTAGAACTGATAAGGATATTTTTCTTTTGAGGTTTTTGTAGATTTGATCATCACTCAGTTCTATAGCCAGCAGTATTTCAGTTTCAGCCAAAAATACAATACGGAATAAAGTAGAATAAATTGCTTTATATTATGACACCTCAAAATACGCTCTGGTTTTAATAATATTTGTTTAACTGCATGCTTACATGTGCTGGATGCAAACCGATCATTGAGAAGCAAATTAACATTCAGTTCATTTATTAGAAAGTCTTGTCTTTACTCGGAAAAGATTTCTTAAGCCTGGTTGGCCAGACTAAAACAGTTAATGCCAATTGCAAACATATATTATTATAGACAGTAAAAAAGAGAATTTTTTTTTCTTCCAAAAAAGACAAGTTTATAACTTACTCCCTTTCTTATTTTACATTTCAACTGTCTCACTAGAATTTGGAATTATTCCCATTCAAAAAATAACTTTTAAATTTTGTAGCAACATACTGCATTGAATATCAAAAATTCTGTATTTTGTTATTGAACACCAAGAGTTTTCCCAAAATCCAAGACCACTTTTACCCCCTTGGCCAATGAAAACGTAATACTGACCGTTCGCTGGTATTTTCCTAAATTTTACGAATGAAAATTTTATAGATGATTGAACATTAAACGGTAGAAATTCTGAATGTTGATGCGTTGAAAGATATGTTTTGAATCATTAAAACTTATTATTTGTTTATTATCCTCAGCTCTGGAGGTAGAGTTACCATCAAGACTGATGCGAGTCAATGGTACTTGCCTAAAACAAGCAAATAGCAGATCCCGACTTGTTCAACTAGATGTGCAGATGGATGTCACAGACCGCCCTGATCGCATATTTACACTTGCTGTTGAGTCAAAAGATGTTGCTACAAACTCTAAAGAAATTGCCATGCTGCACATAGCTACAGTCAAAACTCCAGACATACTTCGGGTAGACTTCTTTACTCATATTAACATTAACTTTTTTGTATTAACATTGTTTGTATATTGCTGACTATGACGTATGACTGTTCACAACCAATGCATACTGCGCCTGTTTTTGCATCGGCTATGCACAGCAAGAGGTTTAGTTATTTACGTTTACGACTTAATACTATTTTTTTTAAACTGTGGTGCCATTTTCTATTTTGACCGAGTCTTACATTTAGTGCTTAGTAGTTAATACGAATTTACAGCAGGAGAGAATGGTCACAGGTCATAAGAAGGTGAGGTAAGTTACCCTAGCGCTTGCTCGCAACAAACAAAGGAATGCACAAATAAATATCTTTTAACACAACAAACAAGCAAGCTATAAAGATTAATGAAATTTCTGCCACTAGATGGCGCCACAGTATTTTCTTTACCTTCTACCGTGCCGCCATATAATGGCAGTAATATCATTAATCTTTACAGCTTATTTCCAGCTGCACAAAGACGTACCAAATTTTTACTCAATAATTATGGAGTCACGTGGCTTGTTTGTTGTGTTAAAAGATATTTCTTTGTGCATTCCTTTGCTTGCAGTGCTAGAGAAAACTAGATAGCGCTAGATGCTGTAAACTTTCATTTGGTGGCAACTTGCCTTTAGTACTTGTAATTTGGTGTGAATTAAAGATTCAATAGTTTGTATTGGATAGTCCTCAGTGAACAAACAGTTTTGTTTGTTGTATCGTGCCCTGCTTTGCAGTCAGCCTTGTCTTGATGAAGAAACACCTTAATTTTAAAAATTTGACTTTATAACTGTGTTTGGTAAGAGCTAATGGTCAGAAGACTTTATATTGTGACTCTCAACTCACTGCTCATTTTTCTTAGCTTAGATTGGGTTTAACGTCAGTTTGATGGAGTGGGTTGGGCACGATTGGTTTGATTGACTCTTTTGGGTAGGGAATTTTGACTGGATCATAACTTTGACAGGGAGTTATTGCCCGCTAAAATTTTTCTCTATTCGGTATATGAAAAACGGCACAATTGTTAGAAGCGAGTTATACAGTATAAAAATAAAATAATAAAAAAAATAACATTGCGTTTGTTTGTCAAATTAGGTAATAGTAATAATTAACTGGCAGGCCCATATAACCTCTTGTTAATGCAGCTGTCTCTGTTGCTTCATTTCAGCCATTGCTAATTTCTTCATTGCTGGAAGTAAACAATGCTGAGCCAAAAGTTGTTTCCGTTACTGCAGTGTTAGATGTGTCACAAGATCCTCGCAGGAAGCTTATACTGCGTTCTATTTTAACAAGTGATTCTCCTGAACAACCAAATTACTCTATTATCTGGGCAGCTAAACAAGACTGGCCAACTCCTATTAACATCATGCTAGAAGCAAACGCAGGTGAAGTGTGGAGAGAACCAAATTCTAGAGTTATTATAGGGTTTTAGTATTTTTTTAAATTGGTATACATATCACAATGTACTATGTGTATACACGAACTGCAAATGTGATGTTGCAACTCAGTATATGATGCACTCCTCTTCGTAATCTCCACCTAAGTGGCCAAGAACACTATGAGGGGTGGGTCGGCAGCTGATCCGCGTACGGGTCCGACCGAATAAAGTGGCCCCTAATTACAAAGTCGTATAGGGGTGACGATTTTTTTTCCGAGCGAGGTTGCGATTTGTCAGTTTTAAGGATATGCCTAAGAGTGAAAGTTGGGTGGAGCGGGAGAGTTTGAAGAGATGGAAGGTATTTAGTGTGTCAAATCAACTTATACCTTACTCAATATGGCTGAAGCTGTTGCAAAAACGTTTAGGCAAGCACTGTAAGCTTCCCACTCATGTTTCTGGTTCCTAAAACTGTCGTCCTTCAAGCAAGTTTTCACTCTTATCCGTGTTTTTGGGCCTGACGTAGAAATTTATATTTTAGATTCTTAGATGTCAGGCAGATTTTTTTCGGAAGTTGCTTTAAAGACACAGCCCAAATGATAAAAGTACAAGATGAACGTACGGCTATACGGAACAGTACTAATTCAGTACTATAGTCTGTTGACTAATTTCGGATGACAGTTGGAAAGCAAAATTATAGGTACACATAAACGATACCATAAAAAATTTCAGAAAAAGGTTTCGTCCCATTTTTCATTTATAAATGAAAAATTGTTCTATCTTTGCCCACTTAAAACAGGCCTGTAAAAAATGCGTAACATCACAAATTTGTAAACGTGATGGCCTAGTTTGCCAACACAATGACAGCAAGACATGACATTTTTTTTCATTTCTTTTAAAATTGTTATTTTCTGCCAGAAAAGTTACTTGAGAACCAACCAAAAGGTTAAAAGTATATGCTTAGTTATACTTTTGAACGAATTAACTTAATTTAATTTAAGTTTTGTTACGAAGAAAATATTCGCAGCAAGACGAGGAAGGGCCAGCAAGACCACTGATACCAAACATCATAATTAAAAAAAAAGTTATGTACTTCTAACATATTTTGTTAAAAATGGTTTCTGTTTTGATAGTCTCATTTAAATAGATGCAAACTCATGTAAAGGCTTAATCGAATTGACGTATAGTGTGTCTTATCATAACCATTTACAATAATTATGATTTTTAAAACAAACATACCAAATAAGTTGACTAAACGAATACGGTACATTATGTATTCTTCCCAAACAACAGCAGCAACTACTGAATATGCATTTTACTTACTTTACTTTATTAACAATTGCTCCACATTGCCAAAACTGGCTGTGTGGATAGAACAAAATACACAATACAAGCAATATAGAGGGGAAAATGCAAAAAAATAGCTGTGAAAATATGTAACAGGTACAAATATATGAGTATTCATAAACACGTAATAAGAACCAAGGTAGAAGAGGCAATCCTTCAAAAAGCAGCGACCATACAAACAGTATAAATAAACATTTGTTATAAATTGTGTACAAGGTATAATCCACTGTAATTCAAAGCATGCAGTAGACTTTAAAGGAAGCCATGCAGAAGAATTATTGTAAGCATACATATCAGAAAGTTATCTAGACCTAGTTGCATAATATTTACAAAATCGAAGGCATGCAGTAGGTAATTTTGCAAAATGAGAAAAAAAAATGAGACTAAAAATACAGTTACAAACGATCATGCATTTTTTATATAGAATGGGTAGCCCAGAATTAGAATATAGAAATCGTACTGCTGTAACTTTCGAAAACGTTAAAAGATGAAATGGGACATAAAGTAAGTACAGTATTTTACATACAATCTGAAAGAAAAAATATACATTAATGTACGTTCATATGCTATATGAGAAAAATTGCTATTCAGTAAATTCTGCTTCATGTTAAGTTCTCGGCCCACTCCTTTTTTTGATCTATCTTAATGATCTCGATTTTACGTGGGGTTACTGTTTTGGTTATAAGTTCGCAGACAATCTGAAAATTGGCTCTGAAAATTGTTCCACTACTTGTTCTTCGGCCCTTGTATCCGAGATTCTTTATGTAGAAGATTGGTCAAAAATCTGGCAGCTTCCACTTTCGATTCACAAATGCCACACTCTACATGTGGGAAGGCAGAATAGGTGCTGTCAATACCTTCTTGATAACGAACCATTGCCATCCTTACCTGAAGTTCGAGACTTAGGGATTTGGTTCACTTGGGACCTTAAATCATCCAAGCATTTAATAAAATTTGTCCTGCTGCATATGCTCGTTCTGCTATTGTGAACCGGTGCTGTAATTCTGGTAATGTTCCAACTAAGATTTGGGCGTTTAAGGTAATTGAGCGTCCTATTCTTGATTACGCTACCCCCTTCTGGTCCCCATACCAGGCTGTACACATTTATCTTCTTGAGCGTGTCCAGCGCAGATTTACAAAGGGGCTTCCTGGGTTCCGGCAGATTACCTACGAAGAATGTTTCTCGGAGTCCGGCCTGGAACTTCTGGAACTGCACAGGCTAAGATTTGACTTAATCTTGGTTTCCAAGATTCTCCATGGACATCTACATGTAGAGCTCTCATTCTTCGATCTTGCGTCTGTGCCCAACCAAACCAGAGGTCATTGCTGGAAACTCATCTTTCCACCTTCCCTTCTGGACTGTCGTCGTAATTTTTTTTCGGTCCGGGTTGTCCCAATATGGAACGCCCTGGACGGTGATTTGATGTGTGTGCCCACTGTTTCAGCATTTTAAAGGCTTCTCTATGAGGCAAATCTGAACAAATTCCTAAAATGACCGATTAATGTGTAGCATTCCCCTTTACCCCATTGCGAGGATCAGTGTTAGTGTCTCAACCACCTTCTGCCATCCTTCCACTCCAGTGGTAAACTTGTTTGTTTATTTATTTATTTATGAAGCCTTTATTTGAAGCAATTAATGTTGGAGACCTCAATCACAGACACAGGCAAACGATTCAATACCGAAATCATGCGAAACGAGGAGAATTCCTGGTTTGGTACATTGATGTTTGGATGCTGAATTTTAAAAGAATGTTCCAGTGTGGCTGAATAGTTGAAAAATGTAAATAGACTTGCAACCGAGGTTCCCCATTTTATACATACCGTACGACTAAAATGAAAGACTAGACATACCAGCATATAAATCTTACAAATGCTATACTCACGGTAAAGGCAAGTTGCTATCTTGCAAGATGAATGAAACATGATTGTTTAAATAAAGTAATAATAGGTTAACAAGTGGTCTAGTTGTTGCTGCCAACACAACAATAGCATGAGGAGCACGCATTTAGAAACGTTAACAAATCTATCTCTATATACTAGCGCAGTCGCTCGCTTCGCTCGCTCATTCCAAGTCGTCTCGATCGCTACGCTCGAGGAGCTTTCACGCTGCAACTCTTATGCTGAGGACGGATATTCCATATCCAACACGATCAAGCAAATGATCAGAGTGCAGTACGTGACGGACATGCCATATCTAACACGATCAAGCAAATGATCAGAGTGCAGTACGTGTTTTTCGTGAGGGCCGAGAAATAATGAATTTATTGGAGCCATGGCCCATAGCCAACCGCCCTATTATAAAACAACATAAGTACATGTACATATTGAACCTGGACCACACAACGTCATCCATCATACCCTGGTGCTACTACGCTGATCTTCGCTGATCTTTGTTTCTTTGAAACAGCAACCACATGTCGCCTATAATTTTTGTTTAATATAAAATATTTCGTGCAAGGCGAAATCGTACTATAGAAACTATTCGTTTTTACCGTTATTAGGCTGAACTATTACTGAGTAGAGCACCAGCTAATAGCACAATAGCACACTATTGATCGAATGTCGATGTTTTACAAATGCAAACGTGGAAACATTTTTTACCCTTTTGTTATCAATATATTTTGTTTAAATAGGCTTAATTTGCCATTAATATTTTCGTAGCTTTAACGTAATTTCATTTAAATGTAAGGCTAAATAGGTAGTTTGTACTTAAAATTTCCAAAATGCAACTCCAACAGTCGTCCCTTAGCGAGCTGCACGTGCCTCATTCTTGAATGACGGCTGTTACCATTGCCAACCGTAATCCTACTGACAACTGGACCACGTGTCTCATACGTAGCGCAACAATTGTGGACCATCCGCACAGCAGGAAGATGTGATATTCCGAAACTAACAATCAACTTCGAAAAATTCGTTTCAACAATGGTCAAAAGGGTTTTTTTCGCTTATTTCGAGGGGGAAAATGTTACCTAGAACTACGAAAATACGCCTACGCGAAATCCGGATTAATTTCCTGTCTTTTGACACCTTTCTCATATTTTTAGCCCTCCTACTTCAAGAGGAGAAGAGGTACATATATACCAACATATATATATATATATGTATATATATATATATATGTATATACCGACCGTAAGTTTTTAATGATTAAGACTAGCGGAGTCGCTCGCTTCGCTCGCTCATTCCGCGTCGTCTCGCTACGCTCGAGGAGCTTTCATGCTGCAACTCTTATGCTGATAACGGACATTCCATATCTAACACGATCAAGCAAATGATCAGAGTGGAGTACGTCTTTTTCGTAAGGGCCGGGGAATAATGAATTTATTGGAGCCATGGCCCATAGCCAAACGCCCTACAATAAAGCAACTTAAGTACATGTACATATTGAACCTAGGACCACACACCGTCATCCATCATACCCTGGTGCTACTACGCTGATCTTCGCCACAGTTTCACAAATTCACTGCAAAACTACCCTTGCAGCCTTGCAGACATTAGGCTTCAAGCAACGGTCTGGCCACCCAAGAGCTACGTGTGCTTCTTAAGGCGAAACATGCGATTCGTTTCCAGTCGGCCTTAGCTTGAAGAAACCATCCCCTTTCTGGCGTGCGCCTAACCTACTAATGAGCCAGAAGGCGAGGCACGCGATTTGTAGCCCAGTCGGCCTTGGCTTGAAGAAGCCTTTCCCTTTCCGGCACGCGATTGTACTGTTATTGAGCCAGGAGGTTAGGCATGCGATTTGTACACAGTCGGTCTTGGCTGGAAGAAGCTATCGCCTTTCTGGCATGCACCTAAACAGGCAATGAGCCAGGAGGCGAGACACTGGATTTCTTCCCCTGTCGGCCTTGGCTTGACGCAGCCTTATCCATCCGCTCTGCAAGGCCGTTTCAATGCTGTAGCATGCGAGTTGCTGCATGCTTGAACTAAAACTCCTTGGTAATTTTATCGTTCATACTTCTTGTGCCGCTCTTGGTATAGATTATTTTTTATTCAAATAAATTTTGCAGACTTTACATGGGTTTCCTTGTTTCACAAATTTTAAGAATTTGTACTTAAAACCCATCTCCTTCCCCGCTACGTGTGATGCTTTGAAACAGCAACCACATGTCGCCTATAATTTTTGGCTAGTATGAAAGATTTCATGCAAGGCGAAATCGTACCTATAAAAACTATTCGTTTTCACCGCTATTAGGCTGAACTATTGCTGAGTAGAGCACCAGCTAATAGCACACTATTGATCGAACGTCGATGTTTTACAAATGCAAACGTGGAAACATGTTTTACCCTTTTGTTATCAATATATTTTGTTTAAATAGGCCAAATTTACCATTAATCTTTTCGTAGCTTTACGTAATTTCATTTAAATGTAAGGCTAAATAGGTAGTTTGTATTTGAAATTTCCAAAATGCAACTCCAACAGTCGTCCCTTAGCGAGCTGCACGTGCCTCATTCTTGAATGACGGCTGTTACCATTGCCAGGCGTAATCCTACTGACAACACTACTGGACCAATCGCCTCCTACGTGGCGCAACACTTGTGGACCATCTGCACAGCAGGAAGATGTGGTAGTCCGAAACTAACAATCAACTTCGAAAAATTCGTTTCAACAATGGTCCAAAGGGGTTTTTTCGCTTATTTCGAGGGGAAAAATGTTACCTAGAACTACGAAAATACGCCTACGCAAAATCCGGATTAATTTCCTGTCTTTTGACACCTTTCTCATATTTTTAGCCCTCCTACTTCAAGAGGAGAAGAGGTACATATATATATATATATATATATACCGACCGTAAGTTTTTAATGATTAAGATAATACGCTTAGGTTGGGCAAGCAAATTCATCATTATGCACTACAATGAAAGAGGGCGAGCGACCGACAAAGTCAAACAAACGGATGTGGCTTGTAACAATCAGTAACAATCGAAATAATGATGCTAGCTCTTTTAGCCGACTTGGAGCGTTCCAAAGTTGGTTGAGTAACAATCACTGCATGCTCGACCGGTGTTGGGTTTATTGCGCTTGGTATCAGAACGGAAAAACAGGCAATTGAGCGTCCTCCATTGAAAAAAATTAACTTCCATAACAAAACAAATCAGAAAGGGTTCAAAGGGAGGGGAAGCAGGGATGGGGATATTCAGACCACACAATCTGGGGCGAGGGCAGGCAATGCAGAACGGGGAAAGGCGTTACGGGGGGGGGGGGGGGGGGCGGATCTGACCATACAATGGCAGAATGTAAGGAGGTAGGCCGCAGGAGAGTCCGGAGACAGGGGGCAGTCGGCGCTCTTTTTACTCCATACTGCCCACTACAGTATTTCACTCAGGTATGCTGTAACTGGCTAGACCGGTGTATGTTACGCCGGGGAACAGCTAGTATCTACATATATAATACGGAGCAGACAGCCAAGTCACCGGCCACCCCATTTCATCGTACAATCAAGTACCCCACCCTGTAGTGCCATCTGTTGACGGATTCGCCTTAAATTTCGGGTTTGGACACTTTTCCAACGTCTTCAAACAGATGGCGCCACTTACCAAATCTGCCATGTCGCCATATATTAATGGCCTTGGACTACAAGTTCCGGTTATAACACTTTTTACAAAGTCTTCGAAGAGTTGGCGCCACTTACCAGACCTGCCGCACCGTTTTTGGGTTTGTTTGTTGGTATTGTTGTGGTACCAAAGCGGCCAACAAAGTTTTAGTCGCGTGGAACGTGCCATTATCGAACACAGAATAAGTTCTTCGACTTCGGATATTGCTCACGCACGAGATTTTCGTCTATTTCCGCAGGTATTGTCGCTATTACAATGGTTACCATGGCAACGAAGCTGCCATTAATATTTCAAATTTCGGCTGGAACGCGGACTAGACGAGTGCTGCCTTCTGGTGCGTTTGTGGAAGCAGGTCTTTTTTTGGGCCCTGTGTTCAGAAAGCGTCACTACCTACTTAATCTACCCTGGGTTAGGCAAACAAATTCATCATTATGCACTATAATGAAAGAGGGCGAGCGACCGATAATGTCAAACAAACGGATGTGGCCTGTAACAATCAGTAACAATCGAAATATTGCTTTAATAATGCTAGCTCTTAGAGCCGACGTGAATTGTTTCAAAGTTGGTTCAGTAACAATCACTGCATGCACGACCGGTGTTGGGTTTATTGCGCTTAGTATCAGAACAGAGAAACGGGCAATTGAGCGTCCTTCATTGAAAAAAGACATTTACTTCCATAACAAAACAAATCAGCTCGGGTTAAAATGGAGGGGGAGCAGGGATGGGGATATTCAGACCACTCAATAGGGGAATATGGGTCGGGGACGTGAAAGGGGTTATGGGGGGGGGGAGGGGCATGGGGGAAAATCAGACCATACAACTGGGTAGGCTGCAGGGGAGTTTGGAGGAGCAAGCAGGGGGCAGTCGGCACACTTTTCATTCCATACTGCCCACTACAGTATTTCGCTCAGGTATGCGGGAACCGGCTAGACCAGCGTATGTTACGCCGGGGGTACAGCTAGTTTGTAAAAAAAACTTGATACTAACAATAAATTTAATTTGCACGTAAAATTCATATTATTTTTAAGTATAACGTTACATAGGTAGCATTCTTATAAATGATCAGTGTAGTGGTGTCACTAATTACCGTTCATGTTTTAAAACCCTAAAAGGTTAGTCAGATATGGATTAAACAATAAATCTAGTTGGGCTTGTCTAGTGTGTTCCTCCGAAAAGTAACGGCATGCCATTAGAACAGGGCAGAAATAAGAAAGCTCCATCATTCATCCATAAAAACGCACGTTGGTAGTTGTTACTAGGAAAAATGAATCACACTGCTGATTGACTGCAGAAACCAGTAGTAGACTCATTTAACTAACCAAAGACCTAACTTTTAAATCATAACCGTTAAATATTTACAAGACATAATAAAGTGCTCGCTTGGGCCAGTCATATGCGTTCCATGATTTTACATCCATTTCTTAAGGAAAAACAACAATTACAGTATGGTAAGCATTTATTAGAACCTATGTGGGTGGGTGGGTGGGGGGGGGGGGGGTCGGGGGGTTCTGATCGGTGATTGACTGACTTCTTGCATTCGTTCTTAATTCTGTTCTGGTCTGAGCAGTGATCAGCAGTGCAAATCCGAGTCATAGCCAGTTTGCCGCCAAGAGTCCCTAATGAGATTCTTGTGATGCCATATACTCAGTCACATGACAAATCGTAATTTCCAAGCTTTTATTAATTTTGTTTACCTGTTAATTTATGGGTAAAATTATTTTATCCTGGTTGAGTACGGTATTGGCAGGCTAATAGAAAATCATTGCATGTAGCCTATTCAAATAAACTTTGGGGTGTTTTTCCCTCGACAATGGCCCATTCTTAACAATGGCGTGTGCCTAAATCTAGGAGTGATCTCACACGGCATAATTCATCTGGGGCTGGGGTTGGTCGTGGCCGGACATGGCCAGTCCCCTTTAGCAGGTTGTGGAGGGGTAGCGCAACTTGATTTCAGACGGTTTAAATTGCAAGTGGCGGGAAATTCTTAACCGCAATCATGGTCTGTCGATCCTATTACCTACGGTACCAGGATTTCGACGGAATAATTAACGGATGCCGAGCAGCGCCAAGCCATGCCACTCCGGGCCAGCCACTTGTTGCGTAACGCTGTCATGGCTCGCTTCTGCACGGAATGGTTCAGCATGCCACGTAAACATTACTCCGTGTGAAATCTATGGACATGGCATGGCACGAAAACATTATCCCATGTGAAATCACTATAGGGGTGTGTTGATAATTTTTGTTGGGGATGCAAATTCTTACATCTTTAAGGAAGTTGCTGAATGATTATCAAAGTTGAATTAACATGCACGTGCTAAACAAAAAAGGGCTTTTCAACGTCGTGAATTTTGTAAAATCTCAATTTCTGATGTTCACGGTTTCTAATGGTTTCAGTCATTAATAATTTGTTCACCTGCACATAATTCTGTTACGTAATTTGTTAAATCTTTTTCAGAACAGTCAAATTCTACAAGGTCAGCTGTGGTAAACCTCTCATGGCTAAACAGACACAAAATAACTCGTTCGGCATCGTTGCAAACAAAACTGGATTTGGCCCAGAAACAGTATTTGCTTAAGGTACATGTAGTATATGTCTAAAACTGTACCTTCTTGCACAAATTCTTTTCTCTTATCTTTTTCTAGGAAAAGTGTGGCTATAATGATAGCAGTGACAAATGAAATATTCTAAGTTTGCAGGCCTAATACCGCATTTTTAGCAGGGCTGCTTGTTCAGCCGTTACTATTGCAACAAGAACTGGTTGTCCCCCGGCGGTCTAGCTGATTCCCGCTGATTCAACTCGGCTGTAATAGTCAGCATTATTGAAGTAGTAGTGTTTGTTTCTAATTGTTAGAACACATATCCGTTCTCATTGTCGGCCGCTCCCCTTTTTTCTTTGCTACCGTGGCAAGAATGAGCCCGCTCGCCCTCTTGCTGATTGTTGAAGCTTCGTTTGTTTAATCCTCCCTAACAATGCCTCCATAAAGTCTGCTCACAATATTTAAGTCTGCTCCTATGCGAAATATATATATATAGATTGGATGTATATATTGATACCAGACTTGTTGAGAAAATGTATATTAACCAGCTGATAAAAAAAATTAAGATAACTATTTTACCCATCTATAGTAACTTATATTAAAGAGGGAGCATCACTGTCACTTACATGCTGGTAACGTCTATCAACCTATGTGTTCCCCATTCTTACGAAATCATCACCTTACGTATTTTTGTATGGAACGTACTCTCTCCTCGCTATTCATCAACTGTACTTACTAACCTAGTCATGAACAAGCTAGTCTTTTTTTTTTGGTGGGGGGGGGGGGGGGGGTTCTTGGCTCATATTAAATACGCTCGATGAAAATTTCCCCAGCCTTCAATAAGACAGCAATACTATATCAGCAGCTCAACCAGATGACTTAATATATCATTTGGCTGCTGGCATCTCACTAGTTTGTATTGCCATAGGGTTAGCGTCACATAATTTTGCTGCTTGCCCAGTATTGTCACACCACCTGAAGCAAGATGCTAGTATTGCCGGCTTATTGTAGGCTGGAGAAATTTCCATCGAACGTGTGTGTGAGAAGCCAATGGCATAAGCGTAAGAGTGCAAGAGGTGTGAAAGTCAAGAGCTGGTGCATTGCTTGATGCCAAAAGCTGTCTTCTTTCAGAAAGTCTGAAAGCGCTTTGCGCCAAAAGCAAATCAAACAACCGTGGTCTGATGGAATAGAGAACTTAATACAGTTAGCAAGCAGCTCTGATAGTTAATCCTTTACTTTTTTTGCCCGGATATGTATTAAGAGTAACACAGTAGCACAGTGAGAAAAATAATGTGACACTAGGTCACAGAGAAGCAACCAATTATTTATAATGAAAAAGTGTTTGGGTCGGAACTTATAAAAGTACGGTGTCTAAATAGTTTGACTTTTGTAACTTATTTATTCTTCGTAAATTTATTTCTTAGGTTTCCAGTCCAATGAAATCATTTACCTTAGAAGGCAACTGGTCTACACTTCCATCTTCACAACGTCTTTCGTTCAAATCTGATTCACAGCTGACTGTGGATGGCAGGCTACAAAGACAGCTCGTAATCGAAACGTCACGAAGACCTGGCTTAGATGTGAAATATGTCCTCGTTCCAAGTAAGTAGACAGAGCTTTTAATTTAATTCCTTGGTAGAGGGTTATTCTCTGACATTGACTGTATGTCCTACCACACAATAAACTGTTAATGTTAACAGTTGTTTTCCAGAAAAAAAAATGGGTTTGGAGAACAAACCAATTACCTAGCAGAAAAAAGCCTCACAAGACTTATTTGGAAAAAATGCTCAGAGTTTTATGTGCAATGTTATTGCTTTAATCATCTGTTCATACCCAGATCCACTTATTCAGATTCATATGAATCTGAACATTCTTAAATCTGCTCATGTTTGTAGAATAATAAATAGGAAACAATAAACTATTAAAGCAACACCTAGCCTGCCTTATAACAGCCATGCGCAGTCATGTGTCCACATGCTGCCGTTGCGAAATTCGGCATAGTAATACTACAACGTCACTTCCGCCCTTGTCTTTCTTCTCGTGATCACGTGAACTATGCGGAACGACGTCTGGTCTAGTAGACGAATTGCAGGTCATGTGACAGCATTGACGCAAAAAATGTGTCGTCACAACTGAAAACATGAAACGTTATTGGTTATTGCAGGCACACAAAGGATCAAATACGTGCGTCCTGCAGTAAATAAAATTACCAATATTCAATAGAAAATGTAGTAGACTCCACATTTTAAAACGGATTTTTAGCTAAGGATTGACTAACGGTAAGTAAATAAAACTTTGGGGCCGTACTTGATGTGGGGGATCGAGAAAAATGGTGCTGGGAGGAACGTCCTTTTAATACATAACTTAAGTTACAGTCTATGCAGGTAACTGCTATACCAAATAAGTGATTGTCATGCTTTTAACTTTGCAGATGTTGCTAAAAGACAGGTTTTGCTTTTCACCTGTTGATTCTCACCTGCTCCCTCAAAATGCAAACAAGTGTTTCACACGAGACGAGACTAGGTAGATGACTTGCAGAGTCTATAACATAACTATGAAAAACCAAATTTTGGTTTTAGTTTTGATTTCATGTAACACTCCAGTATTGCATGAATGGTAGGTTCTTATCTGCGGTTGAGTCAACAGAGAATTGGAGTTTACAGGATGTAAAGAAGGAAAAGTCAAAGCGTTAGTGATGACGCTAATGAAAAGACGGGAGTTTGGTGAAGGTAATTCGAATGTAAACGTGTCATTTTCAGAAAGCATAGACGAACATAATGCTAATGATTTCCCTACTTCCAGTCAAGTGGTCAGTAGTTTTTTTTTCCCCCCCCCGCCGCCCCCAAACAAATGTTATTAGAGACCAAACGAGACTCGTCTCATCCTTGGCACTACTCGCCTTGGTCTCATCTTCTATTTTAGGCTATTGGTCTCGATCTCAGCATCATCTGGAAGCTCAAGAGGAGACAGAGACCGAGATAAGTCTCATTTCATATGAAACAATTTAGTGCAAACATTATTTGCCTAAGAATTACGACATAAACTAATGGTGCTTCTTATTCAGGCTTAATTTTTTATTTGTGAAGTTAATACTTTCGTTTTTGTGTGCTTCAGAATATCATTGTTATTATTATTATAAACAAATACTCAGCGAAAGCTAGAAGCTTGTTGCTGGATAACACAAAAGAATTAAGGCTTAAACACAGTGTGAACAAGGCAGCTCTTGAAAGTGTTCACTGTGTTGCAGTTAGCAAAAATGCTCGCAGGAGGTCCATTTCAATCGTTGATGGTAGCCACAGAAAAAAGTTTTTTCTCACTTCTAAATGCACAGAGGGTTTTCTAACTTTGAAGGGGTGTCCTCTGGTTCTGGATTCAGTCCATCGCTGATAAAGATTCTCTTTTTTGCCTCTGGAAAATAGCTTAAAGGTCTCAACAATGGCTCCACGCTTCCTTTGGTTAGCCAAAGTAGTTAAGTTGAGCTTCCTGCATCAGTCAGGGTAGCTTAGTGCGTTGTACTTGGTGATTCTTTTGGTTGCTCACCGTTGAACCGTTTCCAGTACTTTGACATCCCTCTGCAGCCATGGAAGTCAGCTCATGTTCGCATATTCAACGATGGGCCTAATAATACTTTTGTAGAGAAGGCAAAAGGAATCGGCATGCTGAAGTATTGAGAATCGAAAGCACAGCCTTTTAGCAATACCAGATCATCTTATTTCTGGTAGGGGCAATGCAAAACCTATACCTTGTGACTCACTTTACGATTAATTAGATGTGTATATGCCCGAGTTGATGTAGCCTTCCTTGCAGCTTATAAGAATTATCAGGCTCTTATAAAGACCCTGTTCCGAAAGAGGAGTGCTGACTATCATTTAGACTCGTCCTACGGTACAATGGGTTCTGGTCCCAACTTGGCTAATTACTGGATTACAGAAATGCATCCACCTTATGAGAAATTTTAAACAGTCCTGACTCTCATATGATCGTACCTTAGTATTTATAAATAAATACAAGACAGTTATGAAGCTCGTTTGATTCTATAGGTACCTGTCTAATTTTTATTTTCAATGTATTGGGTATTCTAAGATTTAAATGATCGAGAGAATTATGCAATATGACTAAAAGAATAGTACATTGAATCAGAATTCTTCACTCTTTCTTCTTTATGTACTACTCTAATAATCTAACCCGTAATTACTAAACAGTTAAATTTAACTCTTCAATCTGAAAATACTTTTAAATAGACATTTACAATAAACAGGTATGATGACTCATTACAAATGAAATTCTTAAAATTACACACTTAAGAAAATGCAGATTTTTTTGATTTTTTAGTGTTATAAACGATATTAATATTCTATACCTTATGAAGGGAATAAACTACCACTTTACATTATGAAGATAAAAAAATATAACACTTAAAAAAAATAATTTAAAAGTTGGCAAATGAAATGTAAATATTAATTGTTATTGCTTTATATTGCATTTTAAAGATTAAAAAATATACCATGTACTTTGAATTTAAAAAGTTGGTTAAGAAATGTTAAAAGTATATGCATTTACAGTTTGTTAATTGTTGTTTGAATTTTGAAAAGTCATCTACATGAATGAAGTTATTAATTTGTTTGGGAAGATGTTAGGGTTGTCCTGGGATTCTGTCAAGTATGTAACTATGATGTATTTTACCAGTTTAATAATCACTCCTTGATGTCCTTATAATGCTTGTTGTAAATGAAAAAAAAAACTGTTAGTGTAAAATAATGCTTTTTTCCTTATCAGGTGAAAGTGGACAATTTTTGCACATCCATGGAGCAATGCTGGATCATAAGACTCTGATTGCAGAGATAGACCGTCATTATGGAGGACTTAGAATTGAAGATTTGTCACTTCTTGTCAAATTAAATACATCTCGACTCTTGCACACTATTATTAAATGGCATCCAGGTGCTGTTGGAGAAGCTACTGTAAGGAACATTTTGTACGTTGTAGTCTTGATAACGATTTTATTACTTTTGCAGGGCCCTTAATTTTTTGTATGTGCAAAATTATTTCAAAATAATGCTCTCCTTTGGCCTTTTCAACCAAGTTTAGATGATCTTCGAAATAATGGTTCCCTGTGAATGTGTGTATATGGCAGCTCTTTAAAAGTTGCCATTAAAGTGCCATTTCTTTTCACATCTCGTATTGGTGTTAGCATGCAGAAAAAGTCCATACTCTGCCCTGTAGACTTTTACTTTCAATTTTATGACGTTTTTTTTTTGCATGTCGCAGATATGCAAAACGCCTTACATCATTAGTAGAGTCAGTGCGTGAATGTGGCGGATGATGCCATGCAGATTGGTGATCTGGAATGCTAGTAATGTTATACACACTGTTGGCCTACTTCAACAAACCATTCGATTGAGTGGTATCTTGCCATGCCAAGCATGAATTTTATGCTAGAATGGCAAAACTCGTAAGCAATAATAAACAAGGATTATCTCACTGTCGCCACATTTTTCAGACGATTAAAATTTGGGTCCAACTAGAGGTAAAAGAAAGGAAGCTATAGTTTTATTTCTGGTAGTGAAGCTAAAATGTTGATAAAAATATTATATATTGATTGTATCAGCGTGCGCCCTTTTAATTATACTACACTTGGTAACAAATAACAATACAGATGCAGAAAGGGTTACTTAGCAGACTGGCATTCCTATTGCACATCTGAATTCCTATATGACTGAGTCAACTTCTTGTACTGTACAGCTTTTCACTTCTGTTAGCAACTTGAATGAATAAACAAATGTATGTGTATGTTACACGTATGCAAAAATTGTACAGGTTTATTTATTTCTTACTGGTAGCTGCAGTACTAAACACGGCATTCAACAATCACAGTAAAGCATCCACAATACAGGGTTCTGTGATTGGACTGAGTTGGTGTATTTTTATTGGATGCAAAGAGTGTTTGGTGTTCTGGATCATATTATGCGTTTGAAATATTCACAAAGTATGAAAGGATTGACCAGCAAGACTGATCGACTCATTTAATGCAAACAAATCAAGTGAAGATCAAGTCTTTTCAAATCTTTTCAAATCTTTTCAAGTCTTTTCAAGTCTTTCAAACTCAGTGATTTAAATTTAATTTAAAAAAAAACTATCAAACTACCCTGCGTGCACTGCTTCATTTAATTGCCACGATGTGCAAAGCCTCCAATGTGATAAAATTTTGTCAAGCTTTATCTTTGAACTCTATTTGCTTTTTCAGGATTACGCCCAAAATCAGATTTCTACCATTCAAGCAAATTTCATTCGTTGGGGCGAACTCGTGGTGTCAGAAGTGCATGCCGAATTGGAAGACAAATCAAATAATCTTTGGGAGATTATTGACTACGAAATCTGGCCCCTGTTGTCCATTATTGGGAATAATTTGAAATTTGCTGGTATAGAATTTTCCAATTCGATCGGTTTTGATGAAATAGTTGAATGGTTTGAAGATTTTAAGGAGTTTCTAAGGTAATACACGACTTATCAAATGGAAATAAACTATTTCTATTTTCTATTTATATTTTGTTAGAACTTAAGTTACTGACGCAATTTATTGACTATAGTATTTAGAGAAAAAAAGGACATAGTCGAATAACGTCCATTTCTACTGTTAAGGCTATCTTGGGATGGAGAGTGACAGTTTTGCTACGAAATATCTTGGATATTTTACATGCCACTATCGACATGAGCACATCATATTTCTGGGGCTCTTTCCTTCCAGAATAGAGAAGGGTGATGGGCTGAGGCCAGGATTGAACCTAGGGCCTTCTGGATTGGAGACCGCCATGTGATTAATAACTATTCAGCCACCTTGACTACAGGCTGATTACAGTTTAATTTTATTCTAATACTGTGTTACAACTAGAGCAAGAAGCATAGCGATTTGCTGCGTGCAGAGGTTCTCAAAAAAAATATCATTTGTGCATTAGCTATTAATGTCTGGAAATTAAATAAACTTGCAGGAAAAAAGAAATTTTTTCCTTAGAGTATCATAAGATATCATAAAATGGAGTTTCTGAAAACACTGCCAGTTTCAACAGTTAGACCAGTTTCAGGAGAGGTCAGGCAAGTTGTTCCTGACACAAACTTCTCGGAGCCTCATAACTGTTAATGCCATTGACTTTGGAGCTTAGACGTCTTATGGCCTACCTCATAATTACCTTAAATTCTGAATGGTTTTTTTGTCAGTTGACTTGCCTTCTTTTGACTAAAGTACTGTAATTTGGACTAGAGACATAGCTTTAAATTAGTAATCCCTCGAACTGATTGCTGAACAAATTTTTTCTCTGTCAGGGTTGTCGCAGCTTGGATTGTCACAGGTTGTTGCACCTGAGCAAACTGTCTCTTCACCATATGTTGCAGTCTTCAAATATAATTTGGGCCGTTCTGACTTGACTTCATTCCTAACTCTTTAGCATTCCTGAATACTGTACTCTTTAGCTACCACTGGCCCATGTATTGTTTAAGTTTTAAACCTTTCAAATTCGTGGCCTGACGTAAGTGGCATCCTTTGCCCTGTCTGTTTCCAAATCACCTTCAACTTGGTGATTAAACCTGTTATTATTAAATTTCTTTATAGTAGATAACTGTGTAACTAACTACATTTATTGTTTCAGTCAGCGTTTTGACGTAGACGGCATCATTGGCACTTATGAAGAAATCCGCTACCAAGTGTCACATTTTGTGACTGTTTATTTAGCAGAGCTAAAACAAATAATACAAAACTTCATTGGGACTATGTTTGAAGCATTTTCCTCCTCGAAGTGGATCTTAAGTGGATTGAAAGACAGTTTGATAAATGTTGCAGTTCATGGTAAAGAATGGTGGTTGTTGAGCATTGATGCTGCTGGACGAGTGAGCGAAAGCATAATAAAAATGTGGAGCAGTTGGGGTATTGAAAGTGCTCTTGCTGATGTTCTGGAGAAACTCAACTCGGCAATAGAGAAAATTTCACAAAGTAAGTTGATTACCTGCACATTGATTACTGATCATCAGTGGTAGATTTAGCATGGTGCGGATGGTGCAGCCACCTCCCCCTTCCTGACTATAAACGTATACATTTTTTTATAAGATTAAAAAGGAAAAGGAGAAAAACTGCAGCTTTGACTGTGCGCCTGTGCACCTGCATTATTAAAAAGGAGTGGGGAGGTAAGTTCTTTTTAACATTACGACACAAAGCACATTTTCATACGAAAAGCTTGGTAAAGCACCCCCTTAACAGAATTCTGGATCCGCCCCTGCTGATCATGTAATTATGACCCAATTCTTTTCCCAAATTTTTATTTTGTAGTATGTTGTCAACTCTATTTTGTGTGTCTATGTTTGAATGCCTCCCTAAATTGGTTATTTTCATAATAAAAGGTGATCATTTTTAGGCATAAGCTAATTTAAGCAGTAAGGGTGAGTTTTTCTTTACAGAATTTTTACACTTTTATATTGTCGCACATATTAGAAAACAAAAAAAAAAAAGATTTTACTTTCCACAAATCTGTTGAAAAATAGCACGTGCACTTTTCGAAAATAATCTTTAGTTTTTCAGCATGATCCACCATCTAAGTCTAGATCAAATATTGTTTAGGTGAGAGAAATCTTACAACACACTTTTGATTTTAGCTCCACTGTTGCACTGGCAGTCTCATCCAAATCTTATATGTATTTATTTTTCAGAGGCAGTTCAGTGGTTGGACACACTGTGCGGTTATACTGGTCACTACATTGAATCAGCAGTTTATGGTTTATTTAGGCTTCTACAGTTTATTCCATCATGGGTTCAAAGCACCTTTGATTCAATATTAGAAACTTCATCTTTCTTTCGTTTGGCTGTTGACAAGATGCACAAAGTTTTAATTTTTGTTCAGAAGGTAAGATACAGTCAATATACAATATCCAATTTCATCATTACTCTGTTTAGGTTTAGAAGCTAGTTACTAAGTTATGCCAACATCTTACCTCGACTTTGTTTAGTCATGATACAATGTTCTTCCAACTAAGTAAATACCTGGTGACACACCAATATGATATAGTATTGGAGGCATGGTGTTATTATTATACATTGTCCAGGGCGCTGCGGAATTTTGGAGCCCTAAACGAACAGTCAGTGGAAAGTACCACACCGAATAAAACACGGTTGAGAGCTGGAGAGGGATTCTATCAAGATGTTAATATTAATAATCTCGACATAGAATCGATGAAGTGTTGCAGTCTTTTCAACTCACCATTACACTCTTAGCTTGTCTCCGCAAGCCTCGATTAAATCCAGTATCCTATGGAAATGTAGATAACAAAAATTTCGTCATTTTATTTTTTATCATCTTGGAAAGATAATCTTTTAACGACTGCTGTTGAACTGATAGCAAAAAAAATCCCCAAATAATAACCCACTTAGAAAAGATCAACAAATAAAAACTATGATATTGTAGTTCTTAGATTTTAAAGAGCTGTAAACTTCAGTAACATCCAACGTGTGTGGTGCATTTTTTTCTCCAAGTACAAATTTGTAACCTAAGGTCTAAAAATGGATGCTATTCCAAATATTAAAAATAAAAACGCTTTCAACTTTTAGGAGTCCTAAAAAAATTCAAGCAATAGGTGCTTTCTTCTATTGCATCTGGTCATTAATATGTCACTGGAAGCACTATCAGCATTTTTATTTGTCCACTAGCGTTATTTCTTGAGATGAGGAAGGATCTTTTCACCTTTATTTTTTTTCAGATGTATTTTCAGCTGTTTGATAACAGCACAGAGACAAGTGAGAAGGTAACAAGTACATTACCCGAGTACAATACTTCTGACATTCACAAATTCCTGGAATATGTCATTTCTGTAGGCAGAGAGGTATGCTAGACTTTGTACATTACAGCACTTTAGTATATGTTTTTTAATCTTGTATTTTAAGCGATAGTTTTAAAAAATGTAGCTGAACTGTATATACCGTAACTGTTGTGTTACGGTATTCCACTCAGTCTCCTATCTTAAAAGCGTAATTTTGATGCCTAATACCTCTGCGTATTTTTTAATTTTTTTTTTATGTTATACCCTGTTGGAGTTGATCAACCATTACATCTTGTTAATTCAGTTGTCCTGAATCGGAGATCTAGACCTGAGCTAGAACCTGTTGGCTTTTTCTTCTTGTGGTTAAGACAAATTCATACAACGCTCTTTAGAAACCAAAATATTTCCGTATAATGGTGACTCTTAACTAATTTTAGATTTTGCTCTGCAGCTTGTGCTTTTCTAGAAATTATAAATATTAGCAGGAACAAATGAACATGTTTGTTTTGTTCATTTGTTCACTAGCGTTATTTCTTGAGATGAAGAAGGACCTTTTCACCTTGATTTTCACCTTGATTTTCATTGGCTCCTGATATTAGTTACCGGTTCTAGGGGTCACGAAGCTCTTAAATGACCAGATTTATTGTTGTATATTATTTTAAGTATTGCTATCGGGCAACAAAGACGCTCAGCAAATGCCACCTATAGTGCTCCTTAATGTCTACAAAAGGTCTGATGTAGTGGCTAACGTGAGTAGACCGGAAGGGGTGAGAGATGTATTAAGGTAGGGAGGTGGTTCAGATGGGTGGTGTGATGTTTGTGGACAAGAAGACTGAAGTTAAAAGGAAAAGGTAGACTGTTACAAAATGCCAATGCTGATGGTGTAGTAACAAAGTCTGCTGTCTTTAATGCAACATGAAGGAGCAAAACGAAAGTAGCTCAACCCTAACAAAAGTACAGACTGAAGATTAACAAGACGTGCCAACATGCGAACATACAACAATTATCACACTATTTGATAAAATAAGCGGTGTAAGAATCTGGCAAAAAAAAAAACAGTATACGAGGGCAATAGAAAAACTCACAGATCAATGGAGGAACTTGCATTGAATGTGCGAGCGATGTGAGTAATATTCAGTACTCTTCTGCGTTGCTAACATAAACTATAGTAATTAGTCACGTCGTGTTAGCAACCTGTTCACGAAATGGAGGTGACTTGTGAAGATGATTTAGCAGAAAAGGAAACCAATCAAATGAATTAGGTTCCAGGCGAAGAAATCTTCAAAGTTTCGATCAGGATAATTCGAATTAGGTGGAATATGATTGGTTTGAGGAGAATAATGAGGTACAAACGACACAGCCGGATGGGGATGCAAATGAGCCCAACTGTGAATCAGAGGATTCTTTCTGAAACCTCCTTTGATGTAGTGGCTAACGTGAGTAGACCGGAAGGGGTGAGAGATGTATGAAGGTAGGAAGGAGGTTTAGGTGGGTGGTGTGATGTTTGTGGACAAGAAGACTGACTTTAAGAAAAGGTAGATTATAACGTGGTAGCAGAAAAAAAAGGTAGTGTCAAGGAGGCACTCCAGGTGACTAAGGCTAGGATCCGTGATACGGCCTCGACTTACAGTGGATCAAACAAACTCACAAGATCCTGGGGACAAAAGACGTGCGCGTTATTTTTAGTTACTTTATCTAATAGTTTAAAGAAAGCAGTAAGGTTTATGGTGGACTGAACAGTGAAGTGACATTATGAAATTAAACCACCAGAACCACAGCTTTTTAGTGTTCCTGTTCTTACGTTTGTTCAGTTAAACCTTTTCCTTAAATGACAAAAGACTTTGTTTTTATTACTTTTTGTCATGTATTGGCACACCATGCTGTTTTTCTGAATATAGCGTACAGAAAAACAACATGGTGTGCTACAGTTGAAGTGGCACTATCACCGATTGAAATGCGAAAGAAAATATCATGGCGCCATCTAGCGGCAGTGATATTGTTAATCTTTACAATATTGTCCCAGTTGCACGATGATGAACCAAATATTCACTCAATGATGGAGGTCGTGGGATGTTTGTTTCGTTAATAGAACTGGCGTTGTGCATTCCTTTACTTGGTGCAAGCAAGTGCTAGATTATAGTACTACATAGCGCTAGATGTTGCCAGATTCTGCCTACTTTCAATTGGTGATAGTGCCACTTTAATTTGTTAATAAAGGACTGTTAGTGTATGGATTTATTTCTTGT
>JAHWFP010194000.1:28313-41323 GCA_023313725.1 Lithobius niger
TGTGTTTAGGTCTTCCAATAATTTATTTTTGATATTGGTAAATGTAAAATCAAATAGGCTAGAATTAACGCAAAACAGATGCGAAACTCTCACCAATGATACATATTCGTACAATTTATTTGGTCTTATTCTGCCTTATTTCTGTCAACTAAATCGTCTCTCTGCCATTACTATTACAATTACTTGTAAGGCGTCAGTCATCAAAGCTTTTTAGATGGATACAATGAAAGATGAACACAGACATGCAGACACGGAAGCAATATGCCAATCATTAGCAAACCTTCGTTACTCCAGGAATAAATCTTGCAAAAAAAAAAAAATTTACATTCAGCAGCAAAGTTTAATTAGTTAGTAAGATTACACTTTTCAGGAAAAGTATGTTTGTGTCCCTTTTCAACTTTTGCTTCGGTTCATTTAAATCATTTGTCCTAATCAAAAGGGTTTTTTTAATTATATTAAAGAGACATAACTTCTTGCATCATAAATGCCTCGTGCAGGGCTTAGGTGTGCTGTGGTTACTGCCTATGGAATTAAAAAAAAAAAAAACACTACGTGCCGGCTTGTGGTTGTCGTCACCCAGCGAAGGTAAGCAATGCCGTGTTGCCATGGGAACAGACTGGTCACATGGTTTCAGCTGTGCAGCAGATGCTGCTGTCATAGTGACACGTCCTGGTTAACGTTCGAATGTCTAAATAAGCCAACTAAAATATGCATGAGACATGCAAATGGTGCCGTGGGAATTGGCAAATGAGGACAAAGCTACAGCAGACGCCGAAAATGTGAAGAGTAGATCGGCCAGATCGTCAGCATAGTGGACATGGTGCCTCGCATATCAAAAGTGTTCTGGTACTAGTGTTCATCCGGAGTTTCATTTTCATTCTTTGTTTATTCTGGCAGTATGAAGTCAGAATGATGGGGGCCGCACTTTGTCAGAAACTAAAAAAAACCCACAGCCCCACCAATCGGAACTGCCGGAAACTTACTGCCAGAATTTCATTATTCATATATTCTTAATCTAAATAATAAGCAGTTCTAGTTGGGGAGGCTGTAGGATGTTTATCATTCCCACGTGAATCCCTTGGTTCAGATTGCACACTGCCAGCGGTACCAGAGGTTTTCATCCCTTCCTCCCTTGGAAGAGAAGTGTCCGCTCTGCCTACGCTACGCCTGGCTTGCGTCTGTTATTGCCACCATCCGCTTTAGCCATGTTACAACGCCAAATATAGTCCCCAAAATTAAATGGGATGCCTTTCATTCGCCACATTTTAAAATAGATTTATAACAAAGGAATAAATCACTGTGAATGTACTTGATGTGGACTATCAAGTATTGATACTTAGTTAATTTGGAGGATATGTCTTTTTAACAAAACTGTTTCAGTTAATAACTAGGATGTATTTTTCAACTACAAAACTAGATGATTTATTTCATTTGAATTTTGGGAGCAATAACCACAACTGGTCTTTTGTCCCACGACAAAACAACAACAAAAAATGTAAATACAAAATAACCATTATAAATCTAACTGTTACATGACATCAAATTATGAAGCTAAGCATCTCCTCATCCCATCTGTTAATCTAAAAAATAATCACACCACTAGGGATGGATCACTACGTTTTACACGC
Organism: Lithobius niger; assembly: GCA_023313725.1. Lineage (NCBI taxonomy): Eukaryota > Metazoa > Arthropoda > Chilopoda > Lithobiomorpha > Lithobiidae > Lithobius > Lithobius niger. The sequence goes on from JAHWFP010194000.1 coordinate 29,942, forward strand.
ATCAGACCTTCCTGGGAAGAGCCTAACAGAAGACATTCTAGGGTTCAAAGGGTTTTAGCGAGCGTTAACCGCACCCGCACCCGCATTCTAGAAGAATGTCTTCAACAGTGGCCTGGTACAATGTGGTAAATTGAATTGAATTTATTTACCTGAGTACTACAGACCTGGGAGTCGTGCACTCAATTCTATACCTTAAAACTAAAACCTTAGACCTAACAAATCACAACACCCACTGGCCACAATCAACAATTAGTCACAGAGGAAAGCGAAAATTCCAACAGAAACCAAAGTGCCGAATTTTGAATACTCAATCCAGAAGCTTAACAAAATTAAACAACAACTCCCGACAAATAAGTTGACAATGTGAACATAGCGGTCCTTAATTAACTTGAATTTAAATATAGATTGTCACACACTCAAAACGAAAGCCCTAACCTAAACCTCAAACCGTACGGCCCCACCTAGTTAGGTAGATATGTGCAGTAAAAGGGAAGAATCGTGCCTTTTGTCATAAAAGCATGAAACTTGGTAGGGTGTCACTGTATATTCTAAATTGAAGATTTAGAGGTGGGGCCACCAAAAATTTCAAAAATTCCACCCTTGGGAACTGTTTTATGGAAAAGCAGTGCTAAAAAATTATAAAATAATAGTAAAATCTTAATTATAGTGTAACAAATATAATTTTTTTATAGGGCTTCTCACTATTTATTTCCTTGCTTTCTGGGCTACAGTTAAAGTATAGAACTTACAATGGTGATAAAAAAAATACACAACTTCAGCCACTGAAAAATACTCAGTAGACTGTGAGCCTGACTTGACAATAAGTTAGATAATATGTGCGCTGTGTCGAAAAGAAACTGATGAATCCCTGAAGTGCCCTGCAGATTCCTGCCATACAGGTGTTAGTCCTGGGTGAGAAGGTAATACTTTGGCTGATAACATAATTCATTTCCACGAATTAAGAGCTACGCTCATGAATATAGATATAAGATGGCTCGATGACAGAGATGGTGTTTGTGAGACTGCGGGAACATGGAGCCAAGTGTCACAAGTCATGTTTCATTAAGTTCAATTAAACGAGCTAAGAAGAAGAAAGCTAGTTCGTGAGGAAAGTACCTCAAAGAGTACACTCGCTTAAGCAATACTCATGAAGTATCGGGGAAAGAGATGTCTTTTCCTCAGTCAATCAACTTCAGAGCGACTTCATGACGCTTTAACCTTCCACTTTGATGCCCGTGTTTGTAAATGTGCCATGGAGCTTTAAGACGAGAGACTACTTGCAAACTAAGTACAGATGATCTGGTTGCATAGGACACGAAGTACCATGCACGTTGTTTGGCTGCTTTATACAACATATCGGCTGATTCAGGTAGCTGTACGGACACCATAAATCATGATTTTGGTCTCCTTGCAGAACTACTGTCGTACCTTGAGGAGGCAAGAACAGACACTCCAGTCTTACTCCAGTCTTACTCCAGTCTTTAAACAAACCGATCTCTCAAAACTGTGAACAGCTAGGTATTCAGTACCACGTTCATAGTACAATCTTTAAAACAGGAATACTGGCAAATTTTGAGAATTTGAAAGCAACCAAACAAGGTCGTGATGTGGTCTTAGCACTTGATTTGGTTATAGGATATGCTATGAAAAGGTTGTGTGAAGAGGATCGTGACGATGAAGCTATTGTAATGCTACCAAATTAATCAGGAGGGATATGTTTCAAATAGAACCAAAGACGAGTGTATAACGTCAAAGAAGATAGTCAAGTCAAAGCCCTCCCTCAGTCCCTTTTTTTCATGATTCTGATTCTTGAAGGGCCAGACAGGTTCAAGCTTTAGTCAAGGCTGAGGTTATGTCTGCAAGAACTGCGAATCATTCTTTAAATTATTGCATCACACGTAACCAGAATAAGACATGCCCATCATGTCTAGCTGCTAGCTGTTTGTGCAGCCTGATGAAGAAGGCTTACAATAATTACATAGGACTTATTGGCTCTGGTGAAAACGTGGAAGAATGACAGCTGGTGCACTCAAAGATGCAGGGACTCTCCTCTGTTTCAGTTACTGGTAAATCTCTGATACGTTGGAACTCATCCTTCTAATGTGCGTTAGGTCACTATGGGAAGGAAATTGCAATCTTTACATAGAGAGTTTGACAAAACTAACCCCATGTTTCTTTGTGTTTAACCATACCAAGTACGCAAAATGGGCTCCAGTGCATATCCGAGACTTGGCCAGTCTTGAGAAAACACCAAGATACAGCAGCAGCATTAGAAAATGGTTATTTCGTAGTATGTAAGAGCGGGAGAGCATTCTCATCAATGGCTATTGATCAGGAACGTCGGCAGAATAGTGCTGGTGTTAAAGGGGATGGAGGAGCAGTTGAATTGACCCAGAACCCAGAAGCCCACGAAAAATGGATGGTGGCTGGACCTGAAACTGCCAGATTAATTGTCGAATTCAGTTCTAGTTGGCAAAGCGAAGGGAAGATAGGGACCTTGACACACATCATCATGAAAACTCAATAAGCGTAAAGTCAGTCTTTGCAATGCAGGTGAAATCACTAACCAGTGTGACTAAAAAAATGGGCAGCCCATTCCTTGATGAATCATCAATCAATACACATCATGTTGTTGACTCAACTGCTGTGGCTTCAATACTCAATACTGAAGATAAAGGAAACCGATAGTACAAATAGTTTGTGAAGGAATGACTGCGGTAACGAAAAAAAGCCTTTAATACACCCCCGTAACCGAGAATGAATTCCATCCATTTCAACCATTCCTTCCCAAGGCATCAAAAACAAAACTAGGAGTCTCGTCTTTGCAAAAGGACTGCAGTTTTTTTTCTAGACTGTACATAGCTTGCCAGACACGTGGTGGTGATCCAGAAACGTTTTTCAAGCATAAAAATCCATTATCACCTTCTTCCATATCACAATGCAACAGATTACAAACTGAACAGAAATCCGACCTAGCTGTTGCTCTACCTAGAAAGCTGTCTTGGTATTCACCCCGAAACACCATAGACTGTTGCAGTTATACTGGATGGTGTATGTAACATAAAAAAACTGAAGCAAACTACATTTAAGACCTTCAACGACACAGTCGGCACAGTTTCTTCATGTTGACGAAAATAATACTTAGTTATTTAGTTTTCACGCAAAGCATTCACTTGTCTTGCCATGTTTGGAAAGCAGGTAGTAAGTACTTTTGGGAAAGATGTTTTGCCCTGCCCGGCAATGGATAGTAACAATATGGCTCCTTATGACCATGAGGAAGCGGATACCCGCATATTGCTCCTAACAGCTGATACCGTGCAAAAAAGCATTAAAATGATTCTAGTGTGTACAGTTGATACAGATGTACTTGTACTGACCAATACTTGTACTAAGCTAGGCGATGTACAGGTTGCATTCGGTACAGGCCAAAAGTATCGCTACATTCGTGCGTACAAAATTGCTGTATCACTTGGTGTTGAAAAGTCTTGAGATTTACCGATGTTCCACGCATTCACAGAATGTGATGCTACTTCATCATTAGCAACAAGGGGGAAATGTTCATGTTGGATGCAACTAAGATGTTCCTTGAACTTTCTGCAGAACCTTCGGATATCTCAGACGAGTGCATGTCCAAGAAATGATAACCATATTGCTGTATGACAGGACCAGCATTCAGGAAGATATTGATCAGGCATGTCGAACGCTTGTTTTGTGAAGAATAGACGCAGTATTGATGCTACTCCACCAACTAAGGCCACCTTAGTGGAACACGCAAGAATGGAAGTGTACCAAGGAGGATATGTATGGGAAAAGCATTTAAAGAGAATAAAGCCATTTGAGCTAATTGAGATATAGAGAAGAGACACTGATTGCAGTATAAAACCTCCCTTCGCCTGGTGACTGGGGTTGGACATACTCTGAAGAATGGAAGCCGTTTTGGACAACACTGCCAGAAGCAGGAAGGTCATTGCATGAGCTACTACACAGTGGATTAAAAAAGGCTGCATGATGTCAAGATGCAAACGTTTAAGGGTAGTCTTAAAATGCAGAGCTTTGTGTCATTGTAACTGTAACTGTGAAGTAGAAACCAGTGTTCAGTATTGCTTATTACTTACAGAAGTAATTTATTCGAAATCGCTCTTGTATAAAATATAATATGTATGTAATAAATCATCAGATTGGTCCTTTGTGACGTTTACTTAGAAATGTGTGAACCATTAGAAGTGAAATTAAGAGTGATATGCTATGTGCCTAACTTTTACGTCTCTTTTTTGGTGTGGCTGCTGCAATTTTAGTCCACCATTTTGAAAAATGGCGTCACAGCTACCCTGAACCCCATTTCCGGTGGCCCCATCCCTAGGTTTTATTAATAGATTACAAGGAGGTTTTCTGCCAATTTTCATGCTTTTATGACAAAAGGCACGATTTTTTCACCTATCTCCCTAACTAACCACGCCACGGACGGCACTAGCTCCGATTGAGACAGACTAAATAGACTCTGGTAAAATAGAGTGTCCTTACAATAAAACTGATTCGTATAGTTAACAGTCAGTTTCCGAGGAGAGAGACATAACAAAGAACAACGATGGGGCATTTCGGAATCGAGTAACAATCTATATATACACGAACAGAGATATTGTTGGAGCAGGCGTGAGATCCAGAGCAGGTGTAATAACCAAAAGTAGGCATGATATCTGATATCACTCCTCCTTTTGCATCCAGTCCTAAACCATTGTTGCAATCCCGCTGTGTTCGATTGTTAAGGGAGGACTGAGGTCGTGAAATTGGGTGATCTAACATCATAATTTGCTAGCCGTGAGCAAAGCGATGAGCAGAATTTGGGGATCTGGGCAAATACCTCTGCGGCATTGTTGCAATAAAGGACAGTGTTAGCGCATTGTTGGCGAACCATCGTCGAACATATTTGTACAATAACGATTTGCATTGTTAGTAACCGAGACATTGTTGGCTGGGTTCATGGCCCGCATCAAGGAAAATTGACGAAAAATGTAATTTTCAAGGAAATATTGACCAAATAAAATTCACTCGGTGCGGTAAGTACTTCAATGCCATCATCTCTTAAATGGTGCACACACTTGAGAAGGCCCAGTGAGATTGCTTAACTTTGCTCACAGTTCTCATTCGGTTCACGTTTGCTCTTCGTGTTTGTACTTTTCTTTTGCCTCTGTTCTGACAAATGCAAACAAAAAAAATATTGCCGCTGCGGATAATTGCGTTGGCGCTACGTGGTGGCAAGGAGGGGTTGGAGTTGGCGGCCAACTTGCGTAACAGAGAAGAGACTGGTACAACGTGGCTGGGCCCGTATTTTTTTTAGGGGGTGGGGAAGGGTTGGCATTCCTCCTGCTGTAATCTGGTGGCGAAGAGATTGTACTGTAATGCGGTGGTGAAACGTTTTACGCGTAGTGACGCTTAATTGTAATTAATTCGCCATAGTTATTTCCCCAGCCGCAGTTGGAATATTTGCCACCCATGATTGTTGGGAGAGGACGAGAGAGCAGAGGACAGAGACGACCAGTAGGGAAAAGAGGATCTGTGTGTGGGGTGATGCAGGACTAGAAGGGACTAGCATAACCTAAGTGCAAATCCTTCCATATAGGACATTCTAACAGCAACCACTCATATGTTTTGAACCACACCACTCTTCCGAGTGTTTGTTCAGTTAACGATCTCGGTGTTTGGTTTGACTCCTCCTTAACCCTTTGAGTGCTAAACCCGAGAAAATCTCGGGCCAAACACAAGCACAGGTTGAAGTATTAAAAACAGAGTCCTTACTACGCGCGAGATGGCCAACAATGCAGGAATGACAACAATACTAGGTTCCCTTAACAAGCCGACTCTAGAGACGGCCGTGGCCGAGTTGGTAGAGGCGTGTGCCTCACGTTTAACAGCTCCTTCACGTTGCTAGTTCGAGCCCCGTCCAGGTTACCCCTACTTTTTTGGAGATATAAAAAAAAACCACCACCCATTGTAATCACATAGTGGCAAATGCTAATCGTCGTCTCAGTTGTAAACCGGAATTTTAATTCTGGCTGTGTAGAAAGTAAAGTCCGTGCTTTTAAAATTAATTTATGTTCGCCCTCTTTTAGAGTATGCTTCACAGGTTTTGTCCCCTTACCTGTTGCGAGACATTTACCATTTGGAATCGGTGCAGTGTCGTTTTACAAAGCGGCTGCCTGGCCTTTCATAGCTGCCTTATTATCTGCATTTGAAGCGTCTCGGGCTGGACTCCCTTGAACTGCGCTGACTTAAGGCTGACCTAATTTTGACATTTAAAATTCTACGCGGCTTTCTGGAAGTAGATTTACCATTCTTTGACCTTAGCCATGTGGGCAGGACTAGGGGTCATAGGTGCAAATTACTTCTTCCCTCAGCCAGACTTATTGCCGGAAGTACTTTTTACCCGTTAGGGTGGTCCCAGTGTGGAATGCTTTATCAGAGCGGATCGTTGCGGCTGCTTCCGACAACATCTTGATGAGTTTAACTTTGCCAAATTTTCGAAAAGACCTAATTATGTTGTCGCCTGCTAGTTGGGTGGTGATTGTTGGACTGGTGTATGCCCAATAATGTCCGCTTGTTCATGATCATGTCTCTCCTGGTGACCATGGCTTTTTTATTATGATGAACTTTTTTATTTTTATTTTATCTTGATTGTGATTGACAATTGGTGTAGGGCAGGCTTTAAACTGCAATGCATTTATTTTATTTTATTTATTTTTTTTATTTTTTTAAACATTGACTGTGGTACGGCTTTTCCTCTCACTCGTCCTTCACGTTTGGCGATGCCATTGGGGACCACTGTGTCCCTGGTAGGTGTAACCTCGATGGTAAGGCATTCGTGACCCCTACCCTATACCATCAACCCTTCCTTTACAGCCAGCAACTGTCTTCGTTTTAAACTTTTAAACTTTACAATTTTTTATTTTTGTTTTAACTTCGGGTGACAGTTAGTGACCACCATGTCCTTGCCATTCCAGTTGCGTTTGCATTAAACTTATATAGTATTATTATATTATATAACCTAACGCAGGCAGAATAGACCGAGATCGGGGTGGGCAGAGAGTGGGGGGGGGGGGGATGGGGCAGGTGCCAATAGGGTTAAAAGAGGATTTCGTAGGATACGTGACTTAGTAGGGGAAGAGACGAGCCTTGGTCGTGCTGGTTAGTTATTAAAGTGGCACTATCACCGATTGAAAGCAGACGAATTCTGACAACATCTAGCGCTGTGTAGTACCATCTAGCGTTTTCTTGCACCAAGCGAAGGAATGCATAACGGCATTTCTTTTAACGAAACAAACAAGCCACGACATCCTTAATTATTGAGTGAAAATTTGGTTCATCCTCGTGCACCTGCGAGCAAGCTATAAAGGTTAACAATATCAATGTCGCTAGATGGCACCACGGTATTTTCGTTCGCATTTCAATTGGTGATAGTGCCACTTTAAGGCAGTAGTTTTTGGGCTTTTGTGACCACACACGCTTCTGCCCAAACTTTGTTCGGGCTTTCCACTAGTAATTAAATAAAGCATGTGTCATCATTGAAATATTTCAAAAACCTAGCAGGAACTTTGTTGGCTGAGGAAAGAAACGGAATCACAGACAAAACTTCCTGCAGTTGCACGTTTTCTAGCTGATTTATTCTCCAATTTACACTTACATTCATGTCATGCGATGTCATCAAATGATTATGGATTGCGGTAGATTTGTTCTCCTTACAAAACTCAACAGTGAAGTTGGCGCCATTTCTCCAGCAAGAAAAAGGAAGTGACATCATTCAGCCCCCTTTGAGAAACGGGCAACCCAAGGCCAGCTGAACACGAAGCGGCCCTCTCACCTACATGACAAATCATTTCGCTGAACTGGCAAATAATTGACGTTGCACATTACAAATTATTGTTAATGGCGAAACAATGCTATTGTATGTTGAAGGTCACCAACATTGACTTGTCTGTAATAAACGCTAGGTATTAACGATTAGATAATTAAGTAGTTGTAGTATCAGTTGGCCGTGATACATGGGTATATTATTAAACCACAACAGTCCATATCGATTTTTCGCATTCGACGACATCTCAAAGAGATGCTATCGACATAAAGTAATGACTTATAATGTCCTGCCTTATTAAAATTCAGAGTTTTTAAAATACACAGTATTTGTATTAAAACTAATAAATAGGAAGTAGATTGTGTAATAACAAAACTGGTCTGGTTTAGTTGTTTTTTTTTTACAAGTCTTACTAATAAACATATTTGAGACATGGCTGTTAATCTTTTCGCCGTACAAGGCAATTCCTTACAGTCATACTATCACGGCCATCCCCAATTTAAAAGACTACCTTAGTGTTTAGTTTACTTTGTTCAAAAACCAACCCTCCACTTAACAGAGAATATTTGGAACCATGTTATTGTTAACGATGTGATCCTACTAAAAACTATGTTTTGGCTATGTTTTAAGGGTTGTTGTTTGAGAGATGTAGTGTCCCATTCCCCCCACTGCCCTTTTCCCCGTATGCTAACCACAGCTCCGCCACCATTTTGTTTACCACTACACCACTGTGCGTGGTTGTGTACAACCTACAGTTATTATAACCCATTCTTGACCCATCACTAATAATTCAATCTGAATCCAGTTTTTGTGACCCCTAGAGGTTTGATCCGCTCCCATCCGAAGTCAATATTCCGGTAATATTTCCTCTTTCTGTATCTAACATCTGACAAAGGCTTTTGCTTAGGGAATAACTATCCTCTTCCCAAAGAGTATTTCTAATACCAGAATATGAGCGTTGCAGAGAATTAACTGTAATTAACTGTTAACTGAAAGAATCGCATGTTTTCTTTAAATGAGCCACGTTGCTTGCCCCTCGGCAAAGCTTCAGAAAGCTTGTATTGAAGGTGCTGTAGTTCCTTTTTTTCTACTGTTGCTAATACCATCATTTTTTCATAGATACTTGTTTTATCAATTTGTTTTGTTTTGTCTAGACTTATAATCACATGAAGTCTGGCGAATATTTGCGTCAACACTGGCTGATTGTTGTTAGTCACATCCGTTCACAAATTGTGCAACTTTGGAACATAAATTATGATTTTGAGACGGGGTTTGTCGATGTACAATTTCCTCTTGTGATGCCGGTGTATTCTCTTCGAGATTTGCCACGAGTTATTTCTCGAGGATCATATGCTCCTTCCAAATTCAATTCCCTTCTGGACAGGTTCTATAAACTGAAAGCAATTATCCAGAGCAGGAACCTGCTTCCACCTTTTCCAGGTAATGTAGTACTGTTACTTCTATTTTCGCAGTTCGAAGTTGAAATAATAAGTAGTCTGTCTTGCTAAATTGTATAATGGGGTGGGCGATTGATGACACACACCGGACTGTCCGATTCTCAATCTGTGCCATTTCCAGGGTTCTATTGGAAACCTGTGCAAGTCCTGTTATATTAAGGAGGATGCTGGCAGCATCTGCACTCTTGACTTATCAAAATGAACCCGACCAGCTCAGTTTCACCAAACACTCCTAATAATGGAACAACTAAATTTTCCAAACTTTGTGAGGTGCTTTGTCAAAGTCATCTAGTCACAAAGTACCACATCGAGACAAAGGGGAGCAAGTGGAAGATGAACTTTTCCCGTAATGCTGAATTATCAACATGATGTCGGTTGTAGCACAACTTAGTACTTGCCAGTCCTAATTACATTATGACGTTTTATAGATTACCTAGTATGCGTGTTACTCAAGACCGCCTGTCGTTAAAAAGATCCTGACTATGTGTTACACACCTCTTTTCACAGTGGTGGCCCAGCACGCAGGTGTGCCTTATTTTTCCCATCTAAAGGCCCAAAACCTAAACCTATGATTAGTGTTTTCCAAGAATTCACAAAATATTCCCTCGCATGCAAGCTTAAACTTATACTTTAATTCTATAACATTAACCAATTGATTTCCTATAAGCCAAAACTATATCCAAAAATATCAAAGTCTCCGTGTTTGTCCAGCTCTCACTTTGGGCATGAGGCAGTATGAACTGCCTCGTGCTCAAGGGAGTTCACCAAATACTAGTCGTATGACTAACTGTGGGGACATAAATTGCAACCCCTGAATATTAACTATATAACTTTGGACCTGGACAGCAACATTCAGTGCCAACGTGTTACAATCGAAGGTACTTCTAATGTAAAAAAAATTGTGTTCCACTATACTGAAAGTTTCTGCTACAGTCATGAAATATAGGTAAGCGAACAATTTGGAAAGGGAGGCCAGTCCTGTAAGCCTGGCCAGCGGAAAACCGTGCTTTTCTGCTGGATCCCGGGCCGTGTTGGGATAGGTGGAAATTAGCAAGCGGATTCTGCAGCAAAAGGGGCCCTTTCTGGCCCTCTCGGAAGGGATCTCAGCCTTGTTCCCTCGGACGCTTTTCCAACTCTGCGTCTAAGGTTACACGCTTTTTGGCAAGCCTCGTGGGATGGACAGGACGGCAATAAATTACGAGCTATTAAAGGCACTGTTGAGGAATGGCACTCGGCGTGTCGCCGCAGTCGCCGTGAGGAGGTGGTGTTGGCCCGTTTGCGCATTGGTCACACTCGACTTACTCACTGTTTCCTTTTGCGGGGGGTTGCCCCTCCTGAATGTTATTGGTGTCGGCGGCCACTTACGGTCCGCCACTTACTTGTTGATTGTCGCCATCTTGATGGTGTTCGTCGTCGTTTCCATCTTCCGCATGACATTGCGCGTCAGTTGGGCGATAAGTCTGTCCTCCTGTCCGGTGTTTTTCAATTTTTGCAGGAGGTACAGTTGTATGACAAGATTTAGATTAGGGGTTTGAATAACATCTCTGTAATGTGTGGTGCAGTGGCAACCCGGACCACTGCACTGTGACTGAGGTTGGCGCTAATGACCAAGTTGTCGACGCGCCATTAAGCCTCAATCCCCCCCCCCTAATCGCTACGTTTTCTAACAGTTGCTGTTTCTGCTGTTTGTGCTTATCGCTACATTTTCCGACGGTTGTGCTAATCTCTGCATTTCCAACAGTTGTGCTAATACCTACATTTTCCAGCGGTTATGTTAATCTCTGTATTTTTGCCAGTTGTGCTTAACGCTGCTTACATTTCCCGACGGTTGTGCTAAGCTCTGTATTTCCTGACGGTTGTGTTAATCGCTATATTTTCCAATGGCTGCACAACGCCGTAAGACGTTCTATTGTTTCATTCTTTGTCCTCACCTGGGAGTGGGTGGTAGTTTTGCTGTAGCGTTAAACTGAAATATTAATATTTTATAAAATTTCCTCCACGATAGCGTGAAGGAACAAAGAGCATCCAAAAAAATGCTTTCGTGCGTAGGCTATAGCATTTTGAAGGCACAACAAAAAAATG
>JAHWFP010194001.1:0-26924 GCA_023313725.1 Lithobius niger
GCATCTTCACCAACAACAAATCAAAGCAAGTGCTTATCTCGACGACTAGGCCCTACACAACCAAGGCCCCCGATGCCTCGAACAAGACAGGGATGTCACAATCAATCTCCTAAATCAACTGGGCTTCGGCATAAACTTCGACAAGTCACGCCTAACCCCACAACAGGAATTCACCTTTCTCGGCGCCTCTTTCAATCTCTCCTCGGCCAAAACCTCTCCGTCTCTCGACAGAGTAGAAGACCTTCTACGACACATATGATAATTCCAAAACCAGCGCAGTTTCTCCCTCCGAGAACTGAACTCCCTCATCGGGAAGATGGACTCAATGGCAAACCTCATCCCTTACGGACGATGGATGATGAGGCCCTTCCATCACCATCGAATCGACAACTGGTCAAACCCGAGCCTGAATCCAGACAAACAACGCCCCTTCCACAAAGACTTCCCCATTCAAAGCTTACTCTGGTGGACAGACGTCACAAACCTAACCAGAACAGTCCCACTCCACGAGCCCTCCCCCAACCAAATCATCTTCACCGATGCCTCAAATCACGGCTGGGGAGCCCACTTGAACAACCTCGAGACGTCGGGCATCTGGCAGGAAGACAAATTATACCACATCAACTTCCTCGAGCTCCAAGCGATCTTCCCCGCTCTTCAACACTTCCGCCCACTCATCGAAAACCAAGTGATCCAAGTACAAGCCGACAACACCACAGCCCTAGCCTACATAAGGAAGGAAGGTGGAACCAAGTCCAGACTACTCCACGACTTAACTTCCTAAATTCTCAATCTCTGCATTGCAAACAACATCACTTTACTTCCTCTCCTCATCCCAGGGAACAGGAACGTCATCAGGTGCCTCAAGAAATCCATCTGCGAATCTCTCTTCACAACGTGGGGCACACCGATGATCGACCTGTTCGCCACGAGGCACAATGCCAAACTTCCCCACTACATCAGCCCGTTGCACAACGACCAAGCTCTAGCAACCTACGCCCTGACGTGCCCATGGAACAATCTGTACGCATACCTGTTCCCACCATTCGAACTACTTCCACAGGTACTGCAAAAAGCGGACGAAAGCCAAAGCCTCTTCCTTCTCATAGCCCCATTCTGGCCGTCAGCCCCATGGTTCCCACACCTGCTGTCCCTCCTGGTAGACACTCCAAAAAGCCTCCCTCTTCTTCCAGATCTCCTTTCTCAACAAAAAGGCTCGAGACTTCACCCAAACCTTCTAAACCTAAACCTTCACGCGTGGCTACTATCATCAAACTACTCAAAAAGGCTGGAATTCATCAAGATGATGCCACCCGAATCGCCTCAAAAGCCACCAGAGAATCAACAAACAAAATGTACGACAGCCACTGGTCAAAATGGTTTCATTGGTGTTTCACAAGGGAAATTAATCCAATAAACCCCACTCTACCTGAACTTCTAAGATTCTTCACTGACCTGTTTGACACCAGGCTCAACCATCCTCGTCTATCGCTCAGCTTTAAACTTGGTCTTCAAGGCGGCAAACAAAACCAACCTTCTCGACGACTACAGCATTTCGTCCCTACTCCGATCCTTCGAAAACGACCGACCAACAACGAGGAGACTCGTCGCAGACTGGGACCTAGCAATCGTCCTTCAGTCCCTGATGGAAGCCCCTTACGAGCCATTGCAAGACAGCTTCCTTCACCTCCTAACCCGGAAAACTGTTTTCCTCGTCACACTCGCAGCAAGCGTCCGTTGTTCCGAAATCCAAGCCCTTTCAGCGGTCCAAATTTCTCATCAGCAACGCTTCACCCAAGAGCAGGATTCCGAGCCAAGATTCAGAAACCGTCTGAACCACCAAAACCCATAACCTTCCCAGCCCTCTCTGCCCTAACAGGAGACGTACCGGAACGTCTAGTATGCCCTATCCGTGCACTACGCTTCTACCTCACGAGAACACAACACAGACATCCGAAGAGGCAGAAATCAACTTTTCCTCCCAGTAGACCTCCAATCAGGAGAAACTTCAGCCGCCGTGATATCACGCAGGATAAGAAAAACCATCGACATTGCGTACGACAAAGCAAACCTGAGCAGAGAGAGAGCACACGAGGTCAGAGCAAATTCGACATCATGGCACTCTATAACGCCGTTCCAATAGAAGAGATCCTTCAAGCCGCATCCTGGCGCCACTCAGCGATATTCACCTGAGGAACATGTCAAGAGAAGAAAAAGGACTACACCGACTGGGACCAATCGTCGCAGCCAGGACCGTGGTCAAGCCCCCTTAAGCACTTAGAACGAAGCAGAAGCAAGCCATCCCATCCCACGATGGAAGCAAGCCACCCATAGAAGGAAGCAAGAACTCAAACAACGGTCCTTTTCAGAGCCACCTATCCCTACGAAAGAGATCCAACTTCCTGTTTCATACACCCTGTTTTGAATAAACTGCAAATTTTTGCTACAATAAAATTGTTTTGGGGAAAGCCTGCTTGCGTCCCGGGGCGCCCCGTCAGACCGGTGCCCACCACCACGTTTGACGAGGTCTGCTGATAATGCTAAAATTATCAGGTTAATATGTTTTGGCAAATAAAGAAAGAACATTTTGCCGGCCCCCAGTCAGGCCGGCTAAAAATGGCTTTTTTGCCTAAAACATACTTAACCTAAGCCCGCCCTACCTCCCCTCTTGAGTTGCCGTCAGACAGATTGAGAGGAAAATGTATGCCGAGACCAACCACGTTCTCGCTTGTATAGAGAGGGCTGCGCATGCGCAGTGGGACACGCAAGCAGGCGGCTACAAACAACTGAAAAACCTCCAGGGAGACATCAATTGAGGACAATGCAATGCTAAAATTATCAGGTTAAGTATGTTTTAGGCAAAAAAGAAACCATTTTTAGCCGGCCTAGCTGGGGGGCCTGCAAAATGTTCTTTATGTTTAAACTTGTCGTATTTCAGATGCGAGAAGAACTCCAGGTTGCTCGTGATCCCCTCCAAAGTCTCCGACAAAGCTTCAAACACAATGACTCTCATCATCATGCCATTGACACTCTGGAGCAAAGCATTACACTTCTAATGGAGCGTCTGCATTTTGCTGAACTTCAAAAGGTATGGGCTCAGTCAAAACCTGTAAATATCATAGAAACTTTGAATGCAGTCAAATTGTTAAGGGTGTAAATCAACATTATAACTGAAGGAAATGTACTAAATTTTTTTGGAGTTGTCCAAGTAGGTGACAAATTGGAAAAATCACTGGACAAACGTTATTTTTGTTATTAATATCGGCAAGGTTTGTTAAAATTTATTTACTATGTTTTTCATATTTTGCTTTTTACTTGAAATAAACATCATCGGACAAAATATGCTAATATCACACTCGGACGGACACTAACAGTCAACTTAAATTTTCGGTGATTACACGCAGAGTCTGTGGCAGTCCTATTAACTTCTTCAGAAGTAAAAATGAAGCACAACAAACGTTCGTTGATCACACCATTTTGAAATTCGTGCTGCGAACCACTGATCTATACAGTGCGCTGTTGCTGGATCTGGGATTTCTACTTTTGGCTGAGTTTCACCCTCATCTCCGGCCTGAGCAAGCAATCGATGTTGGGATAGAAGGCCCGTAAATGTTAACTAACAGGACACCCTTTTTCTTTGAGCTGGCATATAGTAAGGGATACAAGGCTCCCGAGGTGCGAGTCCTTGAAGGTTTTGGATAGAAGAAAGACAGAAGTGTCGTACTAGTTAATGGGATGTTGTGGAGTATATCCCGCTTACTACCATGGTGGAAGGTAGAGGAAGAAGTGGTGTTATCGAGGAAGAGGGGTATTACCGAGGAAGAGGTGGTGTTATCACCGAAAAGGAAGAAGGGGTGTTAACGAGGAAGAGGGGTATTACCGAGGAAGAGGTAGTGTTATCACCGGTAATACCCCTCTTCCTCGATAACACCCCTTCTTCCTTTTCGCTGTACGCATGCGCAACTTGCCGAGCTATGCGTAAAACAGATGCTAAGTACTAGTTAACATCCGCAACTTTTGACTCTTATACCAGCAGGAGAACTCGATACATTCATTATGATTTTCGTATTTTACATCAAACTTTATAATTTTTTACGCGATTACTTATAATTTTTTCGGTGATCTATTGGAGTAAATAATTTTAATTTTTACCGCATTCGTCTTTTAGTTTTTGGATCCCATGGTAATTATTAGCAAGCAATTAAAAATTAGTATAGGAACACATACAGCGCCATCTCTCGGCGGTTTTCAGCAATGCCTGGTTGATGCGGAGCGTTTAACAGGAAAACGTCACCGACAGCAGCATCGCCTATAACTTCTCGTTGGAGACAAATAATTTTATGAACTGACAGATTGGTACGCTAATAAAACGTAGCATGCTAATCATCAACGTTTTATTAGCGTAGCATGCTAATCAACGTATCATGCTAATTAATTTGAAATTATACCCCTCGCGCTACGCGCTCGGGATATAATTGCAAAATAATTAGCATTCGTTAGTTTTATGTCAGGTTACAGGCTTCGTGCGAAAACAGTAGCCGTATTATCCACAAAAGCTCTAGGGCTATTACTACTGATTATCAATGCAGTGGAGGGCTAGGGATGGGCGATTATTGCAATATTTCTCAATATGTAGGCCAAGCTGTTTTAAATTGATACTTTGTCATAACAGTACTACTCCTACAGAAAGCCTGCTAACTATATACTTTAGGCCTAGTACTACTATTACTAGGCATAGTTAGTGTAGAGGTAATGCAAAATCATGACAAAAAGTTTATTCTGATTTATTTAAAGTAATTAAGCGCTTTCAAATATTTTTAGTATTTAAAATACCATATTGTTTTTCATAATTATAGTTTGCACTCGCAGATAGGCCACACCCATAAAAAAATGCACGCATTCCGAACATTTTTTGCACAATTCATGACGTGTTGAGATGTGAAAATGTTGATATTAATTAATAAACAGACAATCCCTTTGTCAACAAAACTCGGAAAAATTCTGGGAAAAATTACCGCACACTTTCACAATCAAAACAACCGATTTGTCCTGCGAATTTTGATAGCTTGGGCTGCTACCTTCTTCAGGCCTCAAGGATATAGCTCGGACTCTACATTTACACTCGAGTGAAAATGTAGAAAGTCCGAGCTATATCCTTGAGGCCCGAAGAAGGTAGCAGCCCAAGCTATTGAAAATTCGCAGGACAAAGCTGCTGTTTTGTGAAAGTGTGCGGTAATTTTTTTCCGGAATTTTTCCGAGTTTTGTTGACATTATGGCGTTTCACAGTAAGAAAATTAACGATGTTTTTAAACAATCCCTTTATGTTGTAACATTAGTCCCATTCAAATCAGCAGTGACCAGCCATTTACTTATCCATTCAGACGCCATGCAAGTTAGATAGTTTATTAGAAATAACTTCAAAACGGTTAAAGCTCTAGACTTGTATTTTACACCATTGGAAAACTGGCGAAAAAACTGTTAACGTCACAATCGGCTAATATTTACCAAAATTATTGACAACATCACGCTCCGATGTGAACCAGACGAAATGACCTTCGAAGCTGCGATATTCGCAAAACACGAAAAGCATTGCGATAACACTATCGCATGTGTTGTATATTGTGATAATATTGCAATATTGTCCATGTCTTGTACCAAGTCACTTTTTTTAAGGTTTTCACTTTGTTTTTTTTTAATTAGTCACTTTTTGTTACTTTTTTTGGTGAAATTTGTTAAATTCTGCAAATGAATGCCGTTTATAGTAGTATTGTTTTCTTACAGGCCTCTCTGAGTCTGTTAACGTTGTACACTACCGGAGTTCTTTGTTTTTATTATAACGTAATGATGTTGTACTATTCTAACAGCTTGTCAACCAGATGGATAATCTCAGAAATTAAGGCATGTATAATTTCAAGAGGTCACTCGAGCTCAGGCCTTGATTGAAGGGGCAAACTATCTTACTAACTATATTTATTTATTTACAAAATAATCGCAACGCCCTAAAAGAGCACAATAGCAATTTCAAATTTAAAAAAATTTAAAAGAAAAAGATAATACGAGGCAACACTCAGCAACAGTGACTACAAGTAAGCGCCCGACAACAGGCTAACAGCTTTTTAGCAAAGATATCGTTGCTCAAAGCACAGATGACGTCGTGGTCAAGACCATTCCACTCAATGATGGTACGAGGGAAAAAGGACCCAGCTAGGGAGTTTTTGTTGCACCTGATAAACCAGGTTTATCATTATTTCTAAAGTAAAAGGAATAGTCAGTGGTAATAGCCCTAGAGGTTTTGTTGATAATACGGCTACTGTTTTCTCACGAAGCCTGTAACCTGACATTAGACTAACGAATGCTAATTTCAAATTAATTAGTTTTAGTCTGGTTACAGGCTGTGTGCGAAAACATTTTTAGCCGTATTATCTACAAAAGCTAGATGGCTGTTTTATTGGAGTATATCTCAATTCAAAATAAATACAAACAAAACGACTAAACATTCTTTGTGTTATTATTAATATTTATAATGTAATGTTACGTTTTATTAGCTTATCAGTTCATAAAATTATTTGTCTCCACCGAGAAGTTATAGGCGATCTTCGTCGGCGACTTCCTCCTGTATAATGTGACGCATCGCATCAACCACGCATTGCTGAAATCTGCCGAGAGATGGCTCTGTACTAATACTAATTTTTAATCGTTTGCTAATAATAACCATGAAATCTAAAATCTAAAGGACTTATGCCGTAAAAATTAAAATTATTTATGCCAGTAGATCGCTGAAGACAAATTATAAGATACAAGCCTAACAATTTATAAAGTGTGATGGTAAATAAAATCATAATCAATATGGCAAGTTTCACAGCAGGTATATATACCAGTCAAAAGTCGCAGTCGTTAACTAGCAGGTCGATTATACCCTGCTTCTCTACTTTCCACCATGATAGCAAGCGGGATATGCTCTTTGTAATTCATACAATTAATACAATTTAAACAAAAAAAAATTAAACAAAAGGAAAATAAGGTAATGGATGGGGTGGATATTTTCCTTTTTTTTGTTCACTTTTTTCTTAATGGTAGGTCACTTAAAGTCACTTTCTTTTTGCTGTAAAAGTACTATACCTGTCAATTTTAGCATTATTGTCCCAATGATGCTGTTGGATGCTTGAGATTCAAATCGCCACCTCAGTGACCCAACCGCGCATGCGCGGTCCTCCCTATAAGAGTGGCGGGTACGCGGGCTCGTCATCTCATTGTCTCAAGCCGCCGTCACGTACGGCAGCTCGTTCTGTTGGTCCTTTGTCTTTTCCTTCGCTCGCCGGCTTATGATGTCTCCCGTGACCTTCCAGTTCGCAGCCTCCTTCGGCAGTAGGCACCTCCCCCCCCCCCCTCGGCCCTTCAACCGGTCCGTTTCACAGATTCTCCTCGTCTGGAACCGTATCACCACGACTGGTAACCGAATCCGCCGCTCCTGGTCTCCCTTCGTTGACCCACCTTTCCTTCTCTTTTGGCCTCCCTTCTACCGACCTATCCGCCCTTCGCTGAGCAAAGGTTCTTTGACTTTAATACATCGAAGGCTAGACCGCCACCATCTCCACGGAACATTCCGGGTTCCCTGGTTGTATCTCCACGTCGCTTGATCATGTAGTCTTAGGGGCTCCGTTCCTTACGGTCCCCCAGGCCTACTTCACTTCAACACCAACCATGATCCGGGCCCTTCACCTGAAGCCTTTTGGCCGTTCCCTTCAGCTTCTCCCTTCGCCCCCCCGCAGCCGTTCGACGGTCTACAGTGGGACCTGAAGACAAGACTATCACCCGTCTGTCCCTGAAAGTGACCGCTAGACAATGAGAAAGACATTGGGGTCCCGCTCCTGTATGGAACCTCAGACTTACCTTGCCTCTCCAGCGGCCCATCCTTCGTCCTTCACCCACAGCCCTTCGGCCGTTTCCTTTAAGCCTTCTCCCTTTGCCCCCTGCGAGTGTTCACCTGTCTACAATGGGATTCGAAGACAAGACTCTTTCCCACGTGTCCCTGAACCGAACCATGGCAAACTAATGTAGTCACCAGGGGTTCCGTTCCGGCATGGCTCTTTTGTCCTTCCTCACCGGCTCTGTTCTTCGTCCTTCTCCCGGAGCCCTTTGGCCGTTTCCCTTCGTCCTTCCCCTTCGCTCACCGCAGGTCTGGACTTCTGCCTACGACGGGTATCGAAGACGAGGCTCCCCCGTATGTCCCCGCACCTAACCACGGGAATCTATTGCTCTGAACTCTCCGTAGCCGGCCACCGCCACGACGCTTCCGTCCCACCTGCTTGTTCCCTTCGCTCCTGTAGGCCTTTCACCAATCGGTTCCCTTCAACCGATGGCCACCTGTCGCCCCCATGGATCTTTTCCTTTCGTCACTGTTGACATCTTGCGTATAAAAAAAAAGGGTGCGGAAGAGGAGAAGGAAAGGGTTTACCGCTGAACCAACTCTTCACCGACCCGGGAGCCGCTTACGGCTCCAACTCTTCCAGTCGTCTTGAGCCGTCTTCTGGCTTCCTTTGCTCCCTTCGTTCCCTTCGGGTTTCCTGCCCTTCGCTTCAAGTCACACTACTGGGAATGGGAACAAAAATGATCGAGGAAAGAATAACAAGGACCTTAACGTTGGGCCACCGAGTTCACACTCCACCCATCGGATCAACCGTCTCCCAACTGGGCGGCCTATCCATGGTTTGTATCTGTCGTGTCCTTTTCCTTCTCCGAGCCGTCCACGCCACCGTCTGCCGACCGATCCCTTTCGGGAGCTTCGTCCTCGCCCGATCTGAGTCCACTCCTTTCCCTGACTCTGCCACTATCGGCGCTCAGCTGCCTTCGTCCGCTACATCAGCCACCACATCACGGCCCTTCGGCCCCATGTCCTTCGTCGTACACAACCATCCACCCTTCTTTATCAAAACAAGGGATCGAGGAAAAAATTGATCGGGGAAATAGTGTGTAACACCGCTCTTCCCCACAACACCTTTCCACACTGCCAAAAAAAAAAAAAAAAAATCCTGGAAGCCATCCTTGCCCTTTCAACGTCGGTCTCAGATTCTTTTTTACACCGGTCCATCCTGCCTCCATTCGGAGGCACACCGTCCGCCCATCAGCAAACAACCTGGCCCTTGAAAAGCTATTACTCTTCATATTGCCGTCCTATGGCGCCCTTTTCCCGACAACCAGACCCGTCCACGACCAGCCAATCCACGGCCACAACATGCTGAAAGCACCAGTTCTTATCTGATCACCGACATTAAACACCGTCAGAGCCGGTTAGGACTTGGTTGGGTGACCACTGAAGACATCTTTCAAACACCATCCAAGAACTCGTCATTGGCCCTTCTTTCCAACCCCGGATCACCGTTTAAATCAATGCTCCAATTTCCCGCATGAAAGCAGATACACAAGTCTTCAACCCCGTCTTCCAGCCACCAGCTCCCCCTTCGCCTCCCATACGTTTTCTTCTCTTGCCACCAGAGGCGCCGCCATCCCTTCCGGCAGGTTCCCGCTTCACGCTCACGTGACCCTTTGTTGCAACTTTGGTCTGCTTAGCACCCAACAGCACTGTGCTATCTCTGTCGTACGGGTTTTTCTTTAATTTAATTTAATTTAATTTAAAAATTATGTACGACTGTACATATCCAACTAAAAACAAAAGCAAAATATCAACCAACAATTACTCATCAAGACAGCCAGTGGCAAGTTTCCCCAAGGAAGTTTTAAAGCCAGAGAGATTGGTGTGACGTACACATTCAATCGGCAGCTTGTTCCACTCAACAACAGTTCTTGGGTAAAACGAGCACTTGAAATATTCAGTGCTTGGCTGCCAAACTCCAAGCTTCATGGGATAATCGTTTCGTCCAGTAAAATTTGGTTTCGTAAGCCGACTTTCAGGATGCAAGATGGTACGACCATGCACAATTTTGTGAAGGAGAGCAAGCCTGCTATCCTTTCTACGATCTCTCAAACTATGCAAGTTTAATTTCTCAGCCATCTCACTAACACTAGCAAACCAGCTGAAATCGTTTTCTACAAATCTGATGGCACGCCTCTGGACAGCCTCAAGCATATTAATCTGGACTTCCTGGTAGGGGTCCCATACCACAGCAGCATACTCCATTTTTAATCTAACCATACTCTTGTAGGCAGTGAGTTTAGTCGAAGGAGTGAAACCCCGTAACACTCTACTCAAAAATCGCAATTGCTTTCCCGCACGATTTGTAATGTCACTAATGTGGGAATTCCAATTAAGAGTGTTGTTTAGAGTAACACCCAAAATCTTCATCTACACGTCATGGTCAAGGTAAAGAAGCCAAAGAACTTGTTAGACGACGTCGATATTTATTTCGGCCGAGTACCATCCATCGACGACCCGGGATCCATTGTGCAGGACTATTGAACCCTCGGCGGATCGACCCCCATACGCAAGTCTGCCAATACCACCGTAAATGTGACTATTATACAAAGCCGTGCTCCATTTGTGTCAGTATAATGCATAAACTGTGGCGTGAGATCAACTCGAGGAATCTCCCGCACCTTCTGACCTCCACAATAGCGGCGGTACCACCGACTCCTCGAAACTCACAACCTGAATCAACTATAAACACCCCCCTCTCGCAACAATCCTGGTTACATTCGTCAACAACCACCGACACTCCCAACAGCGTAACCACCACCCTCTCGTCGACGGTGAACTCAGCGTCACAAGCCGCGTCTCTTCAAATTCTCCAAGAAGAACGCACCATAATGGATGACCCTCCTTTTAACCCTACGTCGTCAAAAACCCTTGAAATTCCGGCCACGCCACGCCACTTTCTCCACATCATGGTTTTCCTGACGGCGACTCTCCCTACCTTCAATTGGAGCTGTCAACGCCTTCCCCTCTAGCCAGCCCTCTGTCTCCACAGACAAAAGAGACAACCACGACTCAATCCGATCTAACTCAACTTTACGGTCTCGACGATGATGAAATTGTGGAAGTTAATAATGAGAAGATTTTTCTCACTCTCAAACATAAACTCCGCCTCAACATCCGTGCTCGAAGGCAATTTGAAAAGAACCAGACAAAAGTCAAACCACACCTTCTTCACTTAAAAGACGCATTTTTCTGCCAACACACCACCATCTCTTCCCTGAAAGAGGAAATATCCAAACTAAAATCAATCAACGAGGCTCAATTCAAGCAGATTACTGATTCCATCCTGACCAAAGCAATCCAAAACAAACCAGTTCCACCTCAATGGCTCCCTGGGTTTTACACCCACTGGACTACCCCCAAAGTCGTTTTCTCCATCTTGCTCTTCTAGACAAGCCCTCCGATCCACGTCATCCGCCCACAACCTACAGTGCTTCTCGATTTGGCAGTACGATAACGCCCCTAACTCTAGCCTTACACCCAACCCTCTCGAATGTGAATCAAGCAGCAGTCAGTAGACCTTCCAAAGCACTCGACGTTTCACCATTTCTACTCGCCACATACCAATGAAATTTTGCACGATGCGTGGTTTTTCTAATTCATGCATTTACAAAATTGTAGAATTCTATTTAACCCCAGTATTAATGAAGATAAATCCGTTACGTGCCCCTTAGAAATCTGAGCATAACGCCGCAAACAGTTAGTCTCTAACTTGTACGCTTCCAGAGATATCGCTCTTTGAGTGTCATTCTCTAT
The DNA here is from genome assembly GCA_023313725.1 of Lithobius niger. Lineage (NCBI taxonomy): Eukaryota > Metazoa > Arthropoda > Chilopoda > Lithobiomorpha > Lithobiidae > Lithobius > Lithobius niger. The sequence goes on from JAHWFP010194001.1 coordinate 11,687, forward strand.
TGCTAGTCGCCATTTTGGCAAGTAAGGCTAAATTTCAGGTCGCCAACTGCTGATTTCCATTCGCCAAATGGCGAGTGGCGACCGACATTGGAGAGGGTTGCTTACACCCCGACATAATCGAACTCTCTAAGGCCCCCCACGTCAGACATTCCTTGCTTCCTATGCAGATCAAAAGCTCGACACTACTTCACCTTCACCGGTTCTTCAAAAAAATTCCCTTTCCTATTTAAGGACCTCAAAGTGAAAGTGAGAAGAACCAACACCGGCTAACTTATTAGATTAAAAAAAAAAAGGAATAATAATAATAAAGAAAACTCTTTAACATGCTCCACGCCTTGCCCCCCCCCCCCAAGTGGAAAAATCGTGGAAGGAAGATAGCAAAGCACACACATGAACCTCCGAAGAACAAGGTAACTATCTCCTCACATTCCCCTTAAATGTTCACAATAATAAAAATGGGGGGGGGGGGGGTGGTAAAAAAGCCGTTACCACACGTATCAACTTCACAGAGGGATCACCCAATCCCTCCCACCAAATTTGACAGGTATAGTACTTTTACAGCACAATGAAAGTACATTTTGCTGGTCCCCCAGTCAGGCTGGCTAAAAACGGTTTCTTTCGCTGAAAAAAGTACTATACCTTAGGCCCCTCCCAGCCTCCCCTCTCGAGCCACCTTTTGGCACAATTGAGAGACAAAGAGATGACGAGCCCGCATAGCCGCGCATGCACAGTTGGTCGACACTGAGGTGGCGATTTGAATCTCAAGCATCCAACAGCATCATCGGGACAATAATGCTAAAATTGACAGGTTTAGTACTTTTTTTTCAGCAAAAGAAACCATTTTTAGCCGGCAAAATGTTCTTTTTCGGTTCAGACAGTCACTTTAACTTGGTACAAGCCCCATATTCCTTCTGTCTTCATGTGCCGGTGCGTCTCCGCATCTCACCCAAATGCCAAAAACTTGTAACCAACACAGGGAACGACCGTTCGTCTCACTCGTGACTATAACCCGCGTCAAGTTTCCTTGCCATCAGGCCGCTCCGTTACCCATCTTTTTTTTTTTATTTCTACACAACATTACAAATATTTGCATCAGTCCTTACCGTTGCTTGTTCTAAATTTCAGCACTAGGTGGGGTTACTGTCAAGGAGAAGCTTGCAGTCTGCTGGCCGATGTATGTGCTGTTCAAGTGCCCAAGTAGAACGAAATGGTAAGGACAAATTTATATCACTGAATTTTTAACTAATATTCTTCAGCAAAAAAAAATATTGCAAGTGAATAGGCTAAGTTTTCAGTCTTTATTTTCAAATATTATTTTTAATAAGCATCCAGTGTAGTCTTTTGCATATGGAAATCCCACATGTTTACAATAGTCATAACATAATTTATTGGTTTCATTTCCTCCCTCCCCTGCATGGGGGTCTACCAAACTTTTCTAGTTCCATTTAACGTCCAAAGTATTATTCGGTGCGATTAACCTTGGCGGCCTTTCCCTGGTTGAATACCACTTTCAAAGGACTAGGACTGTACAAAACACGGAATTATCGTCACCTCTACAAATTTTCTCATTTGTGTACATCAGCCAAGTTTGGTTTAAAACATCCACTGAGCATGAAACCATTTGGCTTTTCAAGGATAGTGATTACTAGATTTATGGAGTGCCCCCCCTTAAACTTCACTTATCTATGTAAATATTTTAAAAGCAACCAATGAACCCCAAAATCGTATTTCAAGTTTACCACTTTACTTTGTACAAGCGCTGGTTATGGTGACCTTTTTAATTGTTTAGCTTAGATACAAATAAGCCATAAAAAAAAAGTGGGGGAGGGAGGTGTTGAACGGAGATATTTTGTTTTGGCGGTCATTTAACAGTTTGTAATATCTATCTACTGCACGCTTTTAGTAAAACAATTTGTGTATCTAACCCTATAGCTGTCATTGCTAATTTTATGTTCATATTAGGAATTATTGCCATGCTGTTATTACACATCGATAAACGTCGGGGAGCTCAAGATGGCGTGTGCATTGGAATGAACACTTCAGTAGCGATTTCGCAAACATCGGCCACCAAAGTTGTAATCATTTATTGGTACCATTTTACTGGAAAAGAATGTAAGACGTTTCAGTGAAAAATAAATACAAGTTGTGCCACAATTACAGCTTTTGTACCTTACTTGATGCCTCATCACTACCTTTTTTGCAGCATGTTGGTTTGCTAAATAAAAAGTGCCCCTATACCGGGGGCATATTTTGCTGGTTCTAGGCCACCCGGGCAAAACCTATCTCCTTTTTGGAGCTCCCTATACTGGGCCATTGGCAAAAGAATGGCACGGTATAGGGAGCTCCAAAAAAGGAGATAGGTTTTTGCCCCAGTGTAGTAGAACCAGCAAAAAAAAAAGACCTTTTAAAGGGAGCTCCAAAAAGGAGATAGTATTTTCTTTGCTGGTTCTATTGCTCCCAGGGCAAAACCTTTTAAAGGGAGCTCCAAAAAAGGAGATTAGGTTTTTTGCCTGGTTGCAGTAAAGACAAACTTAAAACCTATCTCCTTTTTTGGAGCTCCCTTTAAAAGGGTTTTTGCCCTGGGTGCAGTAGAACCAGCAAAAAATACTGTTTCCTTTTTGGAGCCACTCCCTTTAAAAGGTTTCATTTTTTTTTTGCTGGTTCTAGGCCACCCAGGCAAAAACCTATCTCCTTGTTTGGAGCTCCCTATACCATGCCATTTTTGCCAATGGCCCAGTATAGGGAGCTCCAAAAAGGAGATAGGTTTTGCCCGGGTGGCCTAGAACCAGCAAAATATGCCCCCATATAGGGAGCTCTTTTTGTTTAAAAATTAAACTATACCCAAAACCTTCTTCTGCGCTGTGAGAGAAGCAAACATTTGATACAATGCATGGGACACTAGATAGAAAAGTGATTCTAGCTATATTTTATTAATACTGGCCTTGTTACACAACATATTTATAAATTATAGTATTAACAGTTCAGTATACAACTGTGCAAACGTTAATAACTTCCTTCTTTTTGGCTTGTCTGGAAAGTTGCTCATCAGGACCTGGATTAATGCAAACCTATGCAGGAAAAAAAAAAAAGAGACAAATTAGTCACAGACTGACACAACTTAAGTGGTTCATAGGAGTGCATGCATGTGTTATTTTATGACTGTCGCAACTAGGCAAATGGTTGACTTATATCTAAATCCGGTTTCTGTAGTTTTCAGAACTGGAGCAAAGATATTACTTCAAGGGGAAGATTGCCATTTTAAATGCAGATCGGATTTCAGAAATCCCAAAAATTAATTTAATATGCGGCTTTTTAGTTGATGCAGCGGATTATGTAGTAGTGATCAACCTAATGTAGACATTGGAAAAATGGACGCGGGAGGGCCTGAGAACCATTTTTTTTTTTTTAACTTTGCGTGGCCTAAAGAAAAACTTTTATCAAACGTGCAATTTTTGCCATCGCCCGCATGTGAAAAAACACCACCCACTCTAATTTTTAGCAGCCTTACTGACAGTCAGTGATTATTTACTACAAGTGCTTGCCAACAGTTACTCACCATCAGTTGGTGCAGAAGGCAACTTAAGTTGATCAGGCACCGCTGACGATTCAAAATGAAGCTGTTACACTAGGCCACCAGAAATCTGAAATAAAGATTTTGATGGCAATTTAAGCTTGGCTGACACGTAAATACCAAGAAATGCACCTAGTGCTCAGATGTTTTCGTTCGAATTTAGAAACTATACACAGCTTCCGAGTCAATATTAAATACCATGTGGGAGATAATTGCGGACATCATATTTTAAAGGTACAGTGCGAATTTGATGAGGAAAAAAAATATATATATATATGTATAGAGGGTGGTCCACAAAAAACTGACGACTATAAATTTTCCAAGTTGGCACCCTGTCAAAACTAATGAAATGAGATTTCTGTCCTCTCCTGGTTTTGAGGAGTGCTAACTACAAAATCTTGGGTCGTCAGTTTTTTGTGGATCACCTTGTGTGGCCCATACAAAATCGGGCTACACCTGAGAATTTATCTTTAATTTACGATAAATGTTCAAAAGTTGATCGCAAATGCTATTCTGATTCCGAAAAAATGGGTTCGGTTAAGAATGAATAGATCCAATTCGAATATGACCATACACTTGCGCCGTGTGGACGTATAAGACGGTTCTTATCAAAGTTAAACAATTAGAAAGCTCGCTAGAGCCACTTGAAATACAATTTTGGGGTTCATTGGTTGCTTTTACCTGAAGGTGTAGTATATTAATATTTACACATATATTTTGGTTTGGTGGCTATTTCCAAGATTTTTGAAAAAAGTACAAATAGGGACCACTTTTCTGGATCCAAAATGCTATTCTGATTCCGAAACCTATTTTATGAAAAAAACTTGAAAAAAAAACTGTCGTTCGGTGCAGCGACTATGCTATACGGAAAAGGTTTAAAACATCTACTGAGCACGATATTTCGTTTAGCGCATTTTGGCACATTTGGGGCAAGTCCCCCCCCCCCCCCCATTTTTGGGATGATTAAATTGCTAAAATAAAAAACATTTTAAAATTTAGTCAAAGGTCCCAAGCTCAACAAAGACAGTGATTACTAAACTGCTGTTAAACACCTCTTTTTTATAGCGCTTGCCCTTACTTTTTCCAATGGAGTCTCCTTTCTTGAAAATATGCGGTTGTAGTGAATGAAACTAAGAAATGCAAGAAAAGCGCAATTTTAGGGCTACCGTCCTTTAAACTACTAAGATTTTCAGGATTTACACACTATAGAGTAAACATAGCAAAATCGTTTGCAACATTTACAACGGTTTCATCGAATGTTGCAAAACTGAGTCATACAAGAAAGCTAACATGGAGGCGTGTACCTTTAAATGATATGTTTTACGACTAAAAACAAATAATCAATGAAATCAACGGTCTAATGCACATTTAAGGCTTGCAAAAATCACTTAAATGAAAGAAAAAGCTACGTTTGGGATGATCGTCTTGAGATGATCTTAGCAGTTAAAGGAAACCCTGATATTGCAGTTTTCTTGCATTTCTTAAACTACTATTGCAATTTTCGAAAAGCCTCTGTTGGCTTTATTTTAACACCTTAGCATTTAAATTATTTTAGATTCAACGGAAAATTACGGGCTTCGTGTTTTAAGTGTTAAATGTTTTTTTTCGTAATTTAATCTACCAAACGGGTATCCAAAACACGTGGGAACTTAGCCCAAGTGCGCCAATGTGCGGGCATCCTTAATCCTTGTTTCATTCACCAAACCATTATTATTTTCTCTTAGTACCAACATGCCAAACCAATTCTATGCTCACTAGTGTTCTAAAACTTTTCCGTATAGCATCGTTACTGTACCGAATGACAAGTATTTTTCAAAAGACAGGACCCACTGTTTTGGATCCAGAAAAGTGTCCCTATTTGCACTACTTTCAAAAACAAATTTTTGACTTAGAAAATTTTCAGGTGGAGCTTTTTTTTTATGGGCCATTCTGCATAAAGGAGACTATCAACAACCACACCAACGCCGTAAAATGAGTGATAAAGCCGATACTGCTTTTGAGCTGAGCCCCCCACACCTCGATTCAAGTCAATTCTTTCGAGGAAAATGCTGTCATAAACTGAAACATACCGGGGGTACCTGGTTGACGTTTGTTTTTATTGCATAACTGAAATATATTAGCAGATCCTCCCTATTGAGGGTCAAATCCCTAACATTACGTTTGCTGTCCTGCCGGGCTCGCAGCTCCCCTTACTGCGCATGCACTGGTGCAGGCCTTCACATAAGGCGCTCGAGACTGAGCATACCTCATCTTTCTTCCTCTGGAAACCTTGGCACCGGGTGGGTGGAGGTCATGTATATTTTCAGTTAGGCAAGTTACCGCCTGTCTACCTCCTATGTTTGCCTAGACTTGTTTTCATGCAGCCTCTTTAAGTTGGCTTTGCTCATAAAATAAAATAAAAAATAAAATTTATTTACTGGAGCCCTGTAGAAAGGCTAGTGACGTCATCCCCCCTTTGCTCCTCTCTGTGTCACCTTATCTGTGCCCTGGTAAGTTGCAGTTTTTATATGCCAATGAAAACATATGCAGCAAAAATGGTCTAATATTAAAGTTTTGTGTGTTAATTTTAAATTTGTAACAGTGCAGGGCTTTGACTGAATGTTTGCCTTGGTCTAATTTGTTCAACCTCGCCCCCCCCCCCCCTCCCCAATCACCTTAAAATTATTTTTTAAATATTTTTCTTAATTTCAAGTTAGCAACAGAGTTGGGCTTGCCTTGCCCTGGTCTAATATTTCATTTTTTTTCTACTCCTCTTCCTGCTCCCCTTCCCTTTTTCGTGCGTTAATTTAAGTTTGTAACAGACCTGGGCTTGACTGAAAGTCCGCCTTGGTCTAATATTTCATTTTTGTTCCTACTCCCCCCTCTTCCCCTTTTGTTTTAATAATTGTTCTTAATTTCAAGTTAGTTGATGTGCAAGGATTTGGCTGGATGTTTGCTATAACAGTTTAAAAACTATTAGTAGAAAGAAGTGGCTTGTTGGGATTTTTATTCTTCTAATTCTAAAGTTTGGTGTTTACAAAATTCAATTAAAAAAATTGGGCATCCCATAATCAACAGCATGACTGCTGGCTTTTCCCCACCATCAGCTTGCGAGCCAAAAATAGCCTATGACTCCTGATGACAATCAACAGTATGACTCACCCCTCCATCAGATAGCATACAGTCCAAAAATAGACTGACAAATCTTTACCCACCATCAGATAGCAAGCTTTTGGAAACTATAAATACACAACTTGACCAAAACTCAATAAAGTAAAAAGCTTAGAATCTTGAGTTAAATATTCCTGCACAAAATGCAAACTGAGATGGAAAAAAAAATGGTAAAACCTAAGAGTTGGTTTCAAAATGGATGAACAGCTCTTCCGTAACCAAGTTAAATACACTGGTTAGCACACCCCTTTAATTTGGCTCACCCTCAATACACTAGGTTGCTCCCCTTTTAAGTTTGCTAGCCTTTAAGATTTGCTTTCAGTCAATACACTGGTTAGCACCCCCTTTAATTTTGCTAGCCCCTTTAATTTTGCTTTCAGTCAAAACACTAGCTAGCACCCACCCACCTTTAACTTTGCTTTGCTGCCTACCTCCTATGTTTGCCTAGACTTGTTTTTATGTTGCCCCTTTAAGCTGGCTCTGCCTCAATGCCTTTGCCAGCTACCCCTTTAAGTTGGCTTTACTCATAAAATAAAATAAAAAATAAAATTTATGTACTGGAGCCCTGTAGAGAGGCTAGTGACGTCATCCCCCCTTTGCTCCCTTCTTTGTGCCACGTTAACTTTAAGACCTACTATGAAGCTATCTCTTATTTCCCCCGTAGCGCAGCTGGCTAAGGCGACATTCCCTTCCTTGATCAGATAAGCCCTTGGACCCTGGTTCGCGCCTGGCCACTGCCTTAGCGTGTGAAATTCGTTGTTTTCAATTCTTTTGATGTAGCAGCGCAGTGCACGGACCGGACAGATGAGTCATTCTGGCTCACCTCCAATTATGTTTGTTAGAGCGGGGATGACAATTGGTTTTGAGGGCTCAGACGGTCGTTGTGTCTTTGCACGAAAGGATGCCCTTGGTCTTAAATGGATTGCCGTGAAGTTTTCATGGAAGAAACAGCAAGCAGGATCAATTGACAATTCTTGGATTTCGCTGCATCGAAGGCTTGAAGCCAGGGTGGTTAAAAAGACAGTCTTGCGTGTCAGCAGGTTCAGAGAGCAGTTTGTAGAGGTTCATAAGGGGCTTTCATTAAGGATTGTAGTACGATGGAAAGGTCCCCGTGAGGAAAGGTTCTTTGTATGGAAGGTCTTTCTACTTCAAAGGATTTGATAAGGGTTGAGATACGAAAGTCATCCAGAAGATGTGATGATCCAGCTGCTTTGAAAACTGAGTTAAGGGCAGATCTGTATACCAGGATTTTAGACCCTTTTGAGACCTTCTTTGAATAGGTCATTGAGGAAATTTAGGAGTTCTGGTAAAGTGGGATTGATCGGGTTGGCTTTCCTTCCGTGACACCAATGAAACCAGCGTTTCCAGTGACTATCGTAGATTCTGTTTGTAGAGTCACGGATTGCTTTGCTTGCAATCCTGGATGCTTCCTCTTCAAAAATTCCACCCTCCTTGAGGAGTTGGATGATAGTAGCCACCCGTGTAGTTGTAGGCTGTTGCTGTGTTGGTTGAGGAGGGTGTCTTTCCTTTAAGACAATAGATCTGGAATTTCTGGTAGTTTTCTTGGATGGTCTATGAGAAGTTTTAGTAGAAGGGGAAACCAAGGTGCTGCTGGCCAATTTGATGCTATCAGCAGGAATAGACCGGGCGTTGTTTGAATTCTTTGAAGAATTGTTGGGAGAAGTTTGAATGGTGGGAAGAGGTAGGCATGGAGGTTCTTCCATGGAAAGGTGAGGGCATCCACTGTCCAGGCTCTGTCGTCGGGGATTGGGGTGATGAACTGGGGAAGTTTGGCATTCTGTCTCGTGGCGAATAGGTCGATCATGGGTTTGCCCCAGAGGTTGAAGAGATTCGCAAATGGATGTCTTTAGAGACCATTCCCGGAAGGTGGTTTCCGGCGAGACAGTCTGCTATTACGTTGCGATTTGCAGGGATGTGGAGTGGTAAAATGGTAAAATGGATGTATAGTCGGAAAATTTCGGAAGTAATGTGATGGAGACGACGGGAGTGAGTGCCACCTTCTTTGCGGATATAGGTGAATGCGATTGTGTTGTCTGATTGGACTTGAACTATTTTCCTTTGAATGACGTTTTGGAAGTGGTGAAGTGCATTTACGATTGCCTTTATTTCCAGGATGTTGATGTGGTCCATTTCGTGGTCTGCCCATGTTCCTGAAGTTTCCACTTGGTTTATGTGAGCTCTCCATTCTTGTAATGATGCATCTGTTAAAAGGATCAGGTCGGGTTGTGGTTCGTGAAGAGGGACTCCCTGAGAAAGTGTCTTGATGTCTGACCACCAGAGGAGACTCTCGAAGGGGAAGGTTTCATCCGTGAGGGACGAGTATCTTTCCAGTGATCGATCCGTAAATGATGGGTCATGTCATCCATTTCCCATAGGGGACAAGAGATGCCATGGAGTCCAAGGTTCATATCACACAGTTTAGGTCTGGGAGTGTGTGACTTGGGTATTTGGCGAAAGTTCCTGCAGGCGGATAAGGTCGACTCGATTCGATCTGAAGAAGGAGTGATGGTTGCAGATGCGAGATTGAATGAGGCACCTAGGAAGATGAAGGACTGGGCAGGTTGAAGGTGGGATTTCTTTATGTTGATGCCGAAGCCTAGATTTGAGAGGAGGGTCATGGTGAATTCTCGGTTTGAAATGAGTTGGGTGGGTGATTCGTGGTTGAGGATCCAATCGTCCAAATATGCACTTGCTGGAATTTGGTTTTGGTGCAGGTGGGCTAGGACATCAGTGAAAATTCTTGGTGTGGCGTTTAGCCTGAATGGTGGGGAGATGAATTCGTAGACGCTTCCGTCGTACATGAATCGGAAAAGATAATGGACTGCCCGATGGAGTGGAATGTGAAGATATGCATCTTCTAGATCGAGAGAAATGGTCCAGTCGTTTTTGTTTAGATTTTGCCGAATGGTTTCGAACGTTTCCATTAACTTTAGTGGTTTCAGGTTGAAGATTAGTCTTTCTCCTCCGGTTTTTTTGGGTATGAGCAAAATGGTGCTGTAGAAACCAGGTTGATTTGGATTTGGGCTTTTTTGGATGGCTCTTTTTATGAGAAGTTCTTGAATTTTCATGGAAAGCTGAGGGCTTGTTTTTGGTGCAAATTCCCAGGGAGAGGGTGTGACTAATTTGGGTCTGGTCAGGAAGGTGGGATGAAATCCGTCTGTTATGATGGAGAGTATGAACTCGTCATTTGTGATGTTCTCCCAGGCCTGGCGAAAATATTGAAGGCGGCCGATTACTGGAATGGCTTGACGAGGTGTGTCATCGGTTGTGGGATTTGCTGTGGGACGTCTTGGATGAGTAGAAGCTGCGACGGTCTGGTGTGGAAGTTCTGGTGTTGCTTTTTCCCCTTCCTCTGTAATTTGACTTGCTTCGAAAGGACTGGTTGTCAGAGGGTTTATTTGATGGCCTTGGGTCATCAAAATGGGTTGACGTTGAGGGATTAGATAAGTGTCTTTGTAATCCGATTCTTTTGGATTGGGACGAAAGGACTTCTGGTTTTTGTAAAAGGGTCTGTTGAATCTTGGCTTGCGCGAGGAATCCAAGTGTGGAGGAAGTTTAGGAATCACACCGTGGAAGAGTGTGTCAGTTTCATGGATGGGCTGAGTCATTGATGTTTGTTGAAGTGTTCAGGGCCGCATCTCTTAAAAGGAGGGTCTTTTTGAAAACCGCCTTTGTTGACCAGTTCATGGAGTGGTAGACTGCAAAAGATGCCTTCCTGAAAGCGGCTGCATAATGCTGTTGAGACATGTTGCCTCGGGTTGACTCTGTTCAGTTGAGACTTTTTCGCATAAGGCGTAGATTGGCGCGTAAATTACGTCAGGTTGAGAAAGCGCTCGGAGACTAAGACGGGTGATCTTGTCGATGTTTTTCAGGACTGCGGAAGGAATATCGATTCGTTTAGGAATGTGGAGGGCTGTTCCGAAATCCATCTTGGCTTAGGACGTTAAAAACTCAGATTCAGTGCAGGTTCCAAAGTGACGTGGGTTTGCGGCACCATCACCATAAGGCCAGATGAACCAGTTTTCACGTACAGGCTTGGGGGAAGGTGGATTCTTGTCCAGATCCAATGGTTCTCCTTTTCCCAAGAAGGTACCGCCGTTATGTAGTAGAGTTGTGAGAAGTGTTGTCGACTGGCCGAGCATAGGACGGGATTTGAGAGTCTTGTCTCGTTGACAGTATCCAATTCCTGTGGTGAGACCACGATTTTTCGTTGAAACAGCAGTTGTGGGTGAGGGTTTGTATAGAAAACAGTCCGGAATGGATTCTTCGACCTTGCAAGAGAGTTCGGATAATGGGATCGATGTATTTTCTTCGTCGTCTTCGTCTGTAGAGCAGTCGTTAAAGTGGGCGTGACGTGATATTTCCATTGAATCACAATTGCTTGAATGTCGAGAAGACTCTTGTCAAGACGAATTGTTGAGGACAGAAGCAGACTCAAGATCAGTTTCGGTAGTGATTGAATGGTCAGGGCTGTTGTGTCGTCGTTTCTTTTTCGGAGGGGCTGATGGACGGGCAAACACAGTATCATCTTTTTTCTTCGTGGAATGCTTGGAAGTTTTAATTCGAGAAGACTTGCCTGGTGAGTGGTGACGTTTGCGAGAAGATGAAGACGAATTAGTAATCCAATCTTGGGTGTAGGAAAGGCTGTGCGATGATGAAGGTGGTTTGTTTATTGTTGACTTGTAGTCGAATTCACGTATGGCACGGTCCATTAGAGCATATACTTGCGATGCGGATAGAGGTTGGTCCTTGTGTGATCGACTGTCCGAATTCTTGGAAAAATAGTCCGGGTTTTGAGACGTGTGCGAAGGACAGTCCGAATTCTTGGCCGAGCGTGGTGATAGAGCGAGTGGAAATTCGGATAAAGATCGATGCGATTTAGAAGATGACGATCTGTGAGAGTGTTTCTTTTTCTTGGCCTTCTTAATTAAAGAATGTGATGAAAGCTGGCCACATGGAAGTGGTGATGCAGAAGGAGACATTGAATCGAAGGACTGGTAACGATATTAGGATCGACTGGCGACGGACTGCGAGGCGATGGGGCGGCCATCTTGTTTCCGGTCTCAGTCGTCGCTTCCTTTGAACGGGCCATGGCGTCGTCTGCTTGAGCGTGCGTTGGCAATCCGTGACCTTGAAAGTCGGACAGCAGAAACAGGATAGAGGCAGAGCGAAAGTCGGACTGCTCAAATCAGGATGGAGACGGAGTCGAAACTCTGATAGCAGAAGACAGGACAGGGACTGATGTCAAAAGTCGGATAGTTGCTTGAAGATACGAAACAGGAGAGAAGCTGAAGGTAGACGTTCCGGCTACCGCTGGAGGGAAAAGATGACGGGCCGGTCTCGCCCGAATGCTTTTATAGAGGATCCTAGCACAACTGGCCGTCTTAAGACAACTTTAAAACTCCAGCAAGCGAAGCATACTTCGGGGAAGATTGCTACAAATTTTCAGGCATTGTATATTTCCGAACGGCAAAAGAAATTATACTTGCATAATTTCTTTTGCCGTTCGGAAATATACAATGCCTGACAATTTGTAGCAATCTTCCCCGAAGTATGCTTCTCTTGCTTGAAATTTGAAATTTCGTCGTTTGAAATCATGATTCCAATGAACTGAGCGAAAGTCGTGTAGAGTAAGAGGCTAAACTGAAATAACGCCATGATGATTTAACAGGCATCTTAAGAGTTACGAGACACGTTTGGGAATGCAACGCCTTACTAGTTATCTCTAAAAGGAGAATGCCTGATTTTAAAAGCCCAACGCACAACCTGAAGTTTGTGAGGTCACACGGACCCCGACCCCAAACAAACGGAGCAACAGCAACCCAGTGGTCACGGTCCAGGCCTCCAACCTAAGAGGACGCCAACTCAAATTCAGCGTCTAATCAACACAAAATTAAGAAAAAAATTGCACTGTGCTCACAAATGGCCTTGTACTTTGAGGGTCAACTGTGTGTTCTTGCTATAATTAGGCTATTGCCGAAGCGTCAGCTAATTTTGTACAGAACAAAACTTGTTAAGCTATCCTACAAAGTTTTCTTCAGTTGAAGTCTGATAACAAAAAACCGAGCAAAAAAATCTGAAGACTAACTTGACGGTTTGATTTGCTAGTAGCCCTTTTCCTCTTAGCCCATCACCACCGTGATTTAAAACTAATTCTCAGTTAATTCAGGAACGTCAGCTAAATCTTCGGTCATTTGAAAAGTAAGCAACAATCCTTTTCAAACATAAATTATTCAGTGTTTTAGTTAATTTAATAATATTTAAAAAAATTTTCATTCATCAGTTGATTTAGTTTGTAAATTGTATAAAAAAAACTGAATTTTGGTCACAATTAGGTTTTTACGACCTCTCATGCTAAAGAATGTTAACGAAAAAACATCCGAAATTTGCTTTTAAATGGGGTGCAAAAGTGACTCAGGAAGCCGAAAATAGGCCCTCAAATAGTGTAAAATGCTTCAGCTTCCAGGGTTCCGCCACAGACCCCGCTGGGGGAGCTTACAACGCTCCCCCACACCCCCTTGCTGCTTCAGCTAGGTTCCTACTAAAGTGGAAAAAAATGTTAAAATTTTTTTTATCCTTGCCCCACCTCTTGGGGGATCATTGCGGCCCCCCCCTCCCCTAACTGCAGTTGGCTGGCGCCACTTACTGTGCATAATTGCATTACTTGCATTTCAAAATTATCCTTGTACACTTAAGGTTATCCATGGTGGGTGTCCCCAGAAGCTGAGGCGCTTTTAAACCATGCGCAATGGCTGTTTGCTGTGACGTCACCATGAGTTAGCCAATGACGAACGAGAACGGCTGTTTGGCCTTCTGATTGGACTAGCCCAATCACGTGATGTGCACGTCACACCTAACAGCCATGGCGCGCGGTATAGAAATTTTTAAAGCTGAATGTGCCTTTTTTGTGGTACAAAAATGACTTTCTTCTAGTTTTTTTTTTGTTGGTAAACCCGCCCCCTTAAGAAGGTCAAAAAATGCCCCCCTCTTCCCCGGCGATAAATAATGACCAGTTCCTAAAACGCAGAAAAGCAATCTATGTGTAAATACCCCACACTATTGCCCGCCTCGAGTGGACTCACACACCGAGCATCATTTAAGAGGATTTCGTGTGGACCAGGTGCAGCCATATTGTTACTGCTTCGACCATGAATTAAGCATAAATAAATTTCAGCCAATACTAAAAACACGAAGCCAGAAGCACATAGTGGAAAAAAAACACCTAACACTTTGGTAACCAGTACTTAAAAAAAAATGCAGTAACTTCCTCAGAGGACAATCAAATTAGTAAAACAACTTACATTATGGCAATGACGGGTCCACTTCGACGGTGTCGTAAAAATGGCATATTGGCACTATAACAAGCAAATAAACCCAATTTAGAGTATATTGTACAAACTAACCAGAATGGTGGGGGGGGGGGGGGGGAAACCAAATAAACCACGTGGCCACTGCGTTGAAGGGAAAGTCATTATCTCCAATGGATTGGTGTATTTACCGTACAAGAGTTTCTGCGCATGCCATCTCACGTAAACCCAACTGAGTTTCCCAACCCAACTGGTTGAAAAATACCGTGGCTTGTCGTAGAAATCTTCCAACGTAATACTGCGTTTCCTTGACTCGTACTAAATTCATATGCGGCTAACATCGAGTGCTTCACTGGGACAATTTAATGCAGTGATGGCCTATGTAATGATGAACGTATTAGGCAACAATTTTCTACTTTCCGTCTTATCTCAGTTACAAATCTCGGATGACGTTTATTCTAGCGGCCGTTACAGATCGCCAAAAATTTTGGTTTAACAAATATTTCATACGAAGAGTCAAACAGCTGCATTTATTAAAAGCGAAAGTGGAGTAGTGGGGGTACCTATGTTAGGTTACTCATGTCGAACACTATACTTTGTTCCACATTATGTTTTCAGAAAACTGACTGTATGACGCCACCTATTCTTCCACTACGAGCGCAAAAAATCCATAAACATCCCATTCGTAAACTCTTACAGTAACTTTGTTGAATCTACAAGTGTGATATCCACATGTTTCTGCACTCTTAATGCAAGGAAACGAGTCGTCATCCAGTCAGTTTTCTGAAAGGATAATGTGGAACAGACTATATCAGTTCATCAAATTTGGTACGGCACATAACAGGGGTCCACTACCGCAGAAGCTCCAAGCAAGATGGCCGGCCTATCTAGATTCCGGCGCGTGAAGTTTTCCGGCTAAGTTTTTGGTTGCGTTATTTGATGTTATGTAGTTAGCCGCAGCGAGCGCGATAGCGCGAGCGAGGCTCGTAATTTGGAAAAAAAACTGACATCATTTTCGTGAATAGCGACCTTGATTTACCTTTTACACCAATGGCGATAATACAACCATCCACATATACAGATCGATGGTGGACGAGCTTGGAACCGCTGCGGTAGTGGTTCCCATAACAGTAACAAATTTTATAGGAAGTGGTACCACATTGTTAAAAACACATTAAGTTTTTTTTTT
>JAHWFP010194002.1:0-30657 GCA_023313725.1 Lithobius niger
CAGTATAGTATAATTGCATGTAGGCTACAGAACTGTTTTGCAATGTTGCCAAACTCGGTAAATTTTTTTTTGAAAAAGTCGAAGCACTCATTAGGTTAAACAATCAAAAAACATTTTCCTAGTTGAAGGATTTATCATTGATTAGCCTACTGCTTCATTTCGAAAACTAATTTGCAAAATTTTGCAATATTTGTGAAACCAGTATGTAGTCTACGCATTTATTTTATAAACAATTTTCAAAATTTATTGAATTTTGGTTGTATTAAAAAAAATCAATCGCAACAGGTTTTTTACGTTGGTTTCGTTCCTTTTTTTTGCTTTCATTCCCTTTTAAATTACGCACAGTACAGTATAACCTCGTTAATAAGAACTCGGATAAGAAGAATTCCCGCTTAATAAGAACTTTTTTCAAGATTTTGGTTGGTCAGCTACTCAGTCAGCACTAAATATATACGGCTATAACGAACTCTGTTAATACGAAAGTACGGATAAGACGAACAAATATTTACAATTCTAGCTTATTTTTACGAATTTGCTGTTCGTAACGGTTTCTTTTTCTTCCCCCTTGAATTTCGTTTCGTTTCACGCAAAACATCAATCGCTAATTGACTCCATCTTGGGAAGTGATAAAAGTTTTGTCCGTTTGTGCAAACGCGAAGGTCAAGGACGAATGAAAAGAAAATACCGTATACCGGTAGGCTACATTTTTTTTTAAGTTGCAGTCCAATTTCTCTCGTCTGTTTAATAAGAACTACGGTTAATAAGAACATTTTTAGCCGTCCCCTTAAAGTTCGTATTAAAGAGGTTTTACTGTATAACAAAAGACCGAAAGCAAAATAAAAAAAACGAGAGCAAAGATAAGCTTTTTTTATTTTATGAACAAAACTCGCGACTCTTGCAACATGGAAGTCATCTTTGGTTTATCATGCTATTGTTTCTTGCTAGTTTTTTATGCAGTCATTAAACCGTCTTACTTTTCGAATTTAACCCCTTGGCGTCCAAACCATGATTTATCGTCACTTCAAAACCGTTTCTAAAACTCCCGACGCACCCTGGATTCAAAGTCCCGTTGGAAAGAATACCGCCATTGCATGCAACAGGTGTAATTCCGACTGAATTAGGTACTTTGGCTCGCGTATTTTGGATTTATTTTATTTAATATCATCTTTTAATTACCTCAACTGATGGTGTTGTTGGCCGTGTCATCAAAATTGATGTGAAATTGCTTTTGTTTGCTAAAACTAGGCCCTGGTTCAGGCTGTCGTAACACAACGCAAGGAACGGCCGCCATCTTGGTCGTTGGAAAGCTGGGGTTCCCAGATTGGCACGTGTATAGCACGTGATCACTTATCGCGGCGGGGACCAGTCACCAGTGACGTCACACGAAGCGAGTCGAGGTCAGAGCTATTAAAGCTAGCAGATGAGCGTCTCTTGGGGTAGACAGCCGGCTGTGAGTGGGAGCGCGATGGGAAAAATGAGCGACTACCATTCTACCATATATCGTTCTTTGTGCGATGGCGGCCGTAAACGGATGCTTTCAACGATAGTGAATATAAATTAGGAAATAAAACAACCGTGAACAACTACGGTATTAAAAACTTTAAAAAAAGATGTCAGAAGCCGTAAACGCTGTAATGGAAGAATAACCAGAGGGCGTTATCATTTAAAGGTCTCCCATGTACTGCAACGGAAGGTGAATATTTTCGCTTAAACGGATTTACGTAGTCTAATTTCAACTTTTCTTTAAAGTTATGAAAAGCTAATACGATTGTCCCAAGTATATTTTTGTGCAATAATTTACACTGTAATTATTACGTCTGCAGTTTTTTATACCCGTAGATCGCTTCGTTATTTTACTAAGATTTATTTTACCGAGGCGAGCAACATGTTTACGGCGACAATGTTTTGGCTGTTGCAACCGGTATCTGGCTCAATATAATTGCCGGATCTGGATCTCGCCGGATCTGGATATATCTGGACTCTGTTGATCCCTAGTTCAAACACTAAAATGAGTAAAGGTTTTTTTTTAATTTTGCATGTAAAATGGATTACAGTAAAACCTCTTTAATATGAACTTTAAGGGGACTGATAAAAATGTTTTTATTAACCATTGTTCTTATTAAACGGACGAGAGAAATTGGACTGCAACTGCAAAAAATGTAGCTTACCGCTATATGGTATTGTTTTCATTCGTCCTTGACCTTCACGTTACGCAAACTGACAAAACTTTTGTCACTTCCCAAGATGGAGTCAACTAACGATTGATTTGTTTTGCGTGAAACGAAACGAAATTCAAGGGGGAAGAAAAAATAAATCATTACGAACAGCAAATTCATAAAAATAAGCTACAATTGTAAAATATTTGTTCGTCTTATCTGTACTTTCGTATTAACAAAGTTCGTTATAGCTGTATATATTTAGTAAGGCTGTACCGATCAGCATTTTTTCTGCCGAACAGATTCCGATCCGATCAGCTACAAATTGATTGTTGTACCGATCCGATTTAACCGAACCGATCGCTACAGATTTAAAAAAAAAAAATTTTCTGACTTGCACAAACTTGTAGGCTAAAAAGTAAAAATTTGTCCGTTATTAACCTTAGCCTACACAATGTAAAACATGTAGGCCTAGCCTAAATTGAAACAAGGTAACAAACATGTGGAGAAACGGACTTTATTTATTGTCAAGGGCCTGGCAAAAATCGAAAATCCGCCGGTTTTTGTTCGCCAAACCGATTTTTGCCGATCAGCCCCAAATCTGCCAAAATCTGTTCGGCTAAATCTGTTCGGTACAGCCTTAATATTTAGTGCTGACTGAGTAGCTGACCAGCCAAAATCTTAAAAGTTCTTATTAAACGGAAATTCTTATTATCCGGGATCTTATTAACGAGGTTATACTGAATCTGAATTTTCGGTCCCAATTAGTTCGGATAATCGAGGTTCTACAGTACTGTACCATCATTTCAAAGTTCAAAAGTTATTAAAATAATTTGGTGTGTGGGGGGGGGGGGGGGGGGAGAAATTTGGTTGGTCACAAATTAATTGCCCGGTTGACTGCTTGATCCTTTTCATCAGTGCTTTTAGATTCTGCAAGATGTTATCAATGTGGTATCGCATGATTGTAGGTGCGAATCAAGACTAATGCAAGCTGTGCTGCTCTCCTGTTAAATTGACGTTATTGCTCGGTATACCGAGCATTGCCGATCAGGCTTTGCTTGCACGGCGAGAATCAGTACGCCAGCTTGGAGTCGGTACAGCATTAGTAAAGTAGAGAAACATTTTTAAAATTTTTTTAAGCTCGAAACTATTTTTAAGTAGTTTTTAACCCTTTAAGCAGCATGAACGTATATATACGTCAGCAACGATGTGGCCCAAGTGGAGCAACGACGTATGTTTAGTTGAATGTAGTCTCACTAAAAATTGCAAAAATGTGGTGTTCGTTCTTTTTTTCCGAAGTTCAGAAGCAAAAACTTGGTCATTTTCGATCAGCGGTAGCGTTCGAAGCATTTGACTGGGCGCCGCCATCTTGGGTTCATTGAAAAGCTGGAATTCCCCTCTATCCGGGCCTGTCAACACATTTTCTCGATGACCGTTTGACATTGGCCAATCGGGTAGAATGTAAGAAGCGGTTTCTGGCTGTTTCCAGCTGCATTTCCAAAGGAATTGAAGATCGCGTTCCCCCATTGGCCAATTGGCACCATGTGACCGGTTTGGCGCGCTCTCATTGGCTGACGGGCGATTTCACAATGGCCGCCATAGCGCGCTTCGGATTTCACGTGAGCGCTTGTGTTCAGTGTTCGCTGTTGAAACTTACGAGAAAGATTGTTTCACAACATTAAAAAATTAAAACAGCAACTGCGATGCACAACTAAATTGGAAAAGGAGCCTATAAACCGTCACACTACCGCTTATCAGGTGGGAACAACGATTTTTAGCCTAACTATCGCCGACTTGCGGACGCGTTTTTTCAACACGGGGGTTTTTCTATTTTTAGTTCGTTACAACCCGTAATTAAAAATTTGATTCTCCGAAACTATTAAACCAATTTATCTGATTTTTTCTGTGCATAGTAATGAATATCTGTTGCGTGCACGTAGCAATTTTAAGATACTCGTGTCCAATATTTTTTGCAAAAATAAATATTTCGTTAGTGCCTCACTCCGGCATAGGTGCGAAAAAATACTCGCTCCGTGCACGACGACAATTTTTTAACTCGCTCGTTAAAGGGTTAAAGGTTTATTTAACCCGTAGTTACTGATATTTGTAGGCCTGTATCGTCGATCTGCCGGATTATGTTTAAATTCTTGCCTTGTTTCTAGTCCATTTTGGTAAAGTGGATTAGTAGTAAAAACAGGACAGAAACCCAATTAGGCTCGATAAGTGTTAAATAAATACGGATGCAGGCCATGTCGGTATGGCTGAGTGGTAGGACTCCGGCCTTTGGTTTGAGGCCATGTCTGTATGGCTGGGTAGTAGGACTCAGCCTTTGGTTTCAAAGGTCGTGGGTTCGATTCCCCACTCAGGCAGTCTGACATTTAAGTCCAAATGGCAACGTACATTGGAAGTAAAGCACCACAAATTTAATTTTCATTCAATTTTCAAGAGTTAACCCTTTAAGGACTGCGTGCACGCTAAGAACTTATAACTGACTTGTAGAAAAAAAATCGAAGCTTCTCAACCAGTGAGGTAAGGGAATGAAACCTGTCATTTTTATCCTTAATGATCTGGCTTTCATATCCCAGTTTAAATTTTACTGTAATTAACTGGAAGTTTTCGGTATGACTTGTAGAAATACAGAGGGTGCACCCGTCCTTAAAAGGGTTAATGGCAACATTCCTTGTTCGTTTGTCTTTCCATGGATACCAAATAAAGGACAGTTGCAACCAGGTTCGAGTAGCTTATGGTGCAAAAATAAAAATCACATATTTAAGTTCAATAGCATTCTGCAGCACAGCAAAGACGAGGTGATTGTGGGGGTTAAATGGTTTGGTTTGACACATTTGGCTGATGTGAGGTTGGTTTAGTTCGGCTGAAAGTTTTAACACACGGATGGATTTATTGCGCAACTACGCTAATGGAACAAAATCTTTGTACTGCTCAAGCTACTTAAAAGTGCATGTCCGATTTATAACAATAACATTAGATGTAATTTCCATGATAGCAAATGTCGCAGATGGTTCAAACTGAAGAATACTAAGTTCTCGTAGTCAGTTGGTGGACGTCGGTAGGTTCCAAATATTGTTGATGTCGCGGAATTTTGGGAAACACTCGGAAAAGCGAATTACTTGTCAAATTCCAAAAAGCGCGCACACAAAATGTATTTCTTATCCAGTAGTAATACTGAAATTCTTGTTAATAAGGTTAATAATGCTGCACTTCTGGTTTAGCGGGATAAGAGATAATTACGTCATGAAGTCAGTTTTTATGTTGAGTTGGAAGTCTGGCAGATAATGTAAGCTACGGAATTGATAAAAAATTGTGGAATTTTGTTTAACTCGCAGCAATTGCCGCGGATATGGCTGAAAAAAATTTCGGGAAATTACGTATCACTAATTTTAATTAACATATAAATCTAGGTCTGAAAAGTAGAGGCTAAATTTGGTTCGCTTAAGAATTGCAAAACCTCAGAAAAATATTTGTAGGTTGCGTTTACACTTTGCTTGCCATAGTAAACAAGTTACCAATGGTGTCATAAAATTGTGGAAAGTAAAGGTCCATATTGAAGACTAGCTTGCCATGTCAATCTGCAGTGCTGAAATGCCGTTTTTCATGTAGGTGATGGTAGAAGAGGGTCGTTCGAAAGGCTTCGGCTTCGTGTGCTTTAGCTCTCCTGAAGAGGCTACAAAAGCTGTAACAGAAATGAATGGCAGAATCATAGTATCTAAGCCACTGTACGTTGCCCTTGCCCAACGCAAGGAGGATCGCAAAGCCCATTTGGCATCTCAATACATGCAACGTATGGCTGGCATGCGAATGCAGGTTAGTAATAAATTGAACTAAGTTTAAGCTGTGTGAAGCTATATAGAATTTTGTGCTTATTTTACTATTCTCTTGTTATTTATAGCAGGTTGGACAGATGTTCCAGCCAAGTGGCGCTGGTTATTTCGTGCCCACAATGCCGCAAGCTCAGCGTTTCTACACACCTGCTCAAATGGCACAAGTGCGAGCCAGTCCACGCTGGCCAACACAACCTTTGCGCCCTGGCGCACAAGCTGCTACTGGTAAGAAACTAAATTAGTGCCGCCGACTGCTGGAATAAGCAAAGTAATAAAACGCGCAACTGGTTGTATTTTAAATTCATTGTGGTTCAAGTTATTAGTATTGTAAACTGAAAATATTGGGAAATGGGATCGTAAAATCAAAGGCAATACAGTGATTTGTGCTATTCTCTGAAAAGAACAATTCATAAAAAGTATCTTCCACGGCTTTCCAGCAAATGACATTGATGGACTGGAACAAAAGGTAATCCTTGATTGGCAGTAAACATTCGGGACGATTCTTAGAAAATGCAGGTTGTGTAGTGCATTAAGGGGAGATGCTACTCAAAAACCAAAAAGTATGTTAAAGTGGTTTCAGAGATTTATGACTTGGTGTATCTACTTGGGGCGTAAAACCATACTAAAAAAAAAATTTGGCTGTCATGCCACGCCCCTTTATTACGAATCGAAGTCATTTGTAGTAGTTCATTAGGAAATCAAATCTACGTCTCCTAAGTCACTTGCAGAAAATCTTATGCACTTATGTTTCACCTAATATGTCGGGTAACGCGATAAGACCAATATATTCATGTGGGGGCCAGCCAAATTTATAAATTTACGTAATATCTAAGCATTACGATATTAAATTTGATATTTTACTTTATTAATTTTTTAATTAACCTTGCTCATGCTTCACCCCCACTTAAAGGTTCTTATCGTTTGGTAGGCTATGTGCCCCACCCCTCCAAAAAAAATCGAGCCGAAAGGAGCAATACTTTAGAAACAGTTGATTTCCCTAGTAAGCATGTAACGCGTAAACTTATATTCAGAAAAAGGCTTGCAAAGAGAAAAGTTTTTTTTTCATTTTATGCTGAGTTTTATACGTTTTTATTTTTACATCGGCTCACAAAAATATTTCTTAAAAATAATATAACCCTCTTTCACAAATAATACCTAGGATTCTGGTAGGGAACACATCACAAATAACAAATATGACCATTAAAAAAAATCACAATTTTGGCCGAATTTTCAGTTTTTAGAGTAGCATCTCCCCTTAACTCGTGAGGTGCGAGTTGGTGGTTTTTCGCCACCTATAGTCATGAAATATTTATTCTTGAGAAATATTGGTCACAATGGTTTCAAACATTCATCTACTACAACTACATCCATATTGACAAGCATGGGTTACTTTTGGATCTAGGGATAGACCGATATTAATATCGGTATCGGTATTTACAGATATTATCGGTGTTTATTTACCTATATTTTGGCCGATACGACCAACTTCTGTGCGCGCTGGCTACTCCACCTAGCTTGTGAGAAACCTTTCCTGTATAGCATCGCATGTATCCCACGACATCATCTGCACAGCAGCTTAGTGAATTCAACGTGTGTTCATTGCCAGATTCAGGGCAGGGTTTCTTGGGATTAGGCCTATCTGCAGTGTACTGGGTTCTTTTTAGTCGAAGGTACACTTGCGGATCTGCCACCACTGAGAAAAAAAAATTGGAAATTTAATTTTCTTGAACACCAGTTTCGCATTTGACTTTCTGACCCATTAATTTTTTTTGTTGAAAATCGGTATCGGTATATTTGTTTCGGTGTATCGGATCGACGTGAGGGGAAAATCGGTATCGGATCGGTCGGTATTTTCTGTATCGGTTGATCCCTATTTGGATCACTTGCACAATAACTAAAAAGACTTAAGGTAGAAATAAGTTAGGTACGTCAGATACAATTACTGTCACCAAAACAACTAATGGGTACCACCATTGTTAACATGCAGAACAACCCAAATTAATGCTTGTAGATAATTCTGTTTCGACTCAAATTCCGACGGAAGCCCATTGAGATAGCTCTGTTGGCTGTGAGTAGCTCAAGTATCTTGACGGCCTTAGCTGACTGACAGACGCTTCAGCTACTCACAGCCAAGAGCCATCTCAATGAGCTTCTGTAGGCATTAATTTTGGTTGTTCCGCTCGAACGGCGGTACCCATTACATGTTTTATCGGACATACGTAATGTATTCCTGCCGCAATTCGTGTTAAGTAGTGTAAGTGATCCAAAAGTAAAACTTTCATACCAAAATGGATGGAATTCCCCTGTAAGGTGCTCAGAAAAAATCTGATAGATTGCTGTAATAGGTTGGCGAACCATTTTTTTAAATTACGAACTAAATAAAAAATGGTGTGAGAACACTCTTCTGAAAGTCTGCATCAGTTAGTCTAAAAATGGTTGTTCACACCTTCACAAGAGATACTATGAAGATTTATAGGCTCCCTTTTCCATTTTTTTCGCATCGTAGCCGTTTTAATTTTTTAACGTGAAACATCACATGATTTACGTGATATCTGAAGCAACGCTGTGGCATCCATGTTGAAATAGCACATCCCCCAATGTGAGCAGCCAAACTGGTCTTGGGGCGCCAACTGGCCGGTGAGGGAACGCAATTTTCAAATGCTTTGGAAAGTTAGCTTGAAACGGCCAGAAATTGCCTATTAGGCCATTTAAAAAAAGAAAGTTGTTTATCGGGCGAAAAACACAAATTTTCCATGCGGGCGGGCGATTACTTTTTTACTTTTTTACATTTTTTTTTAGCCACACCAACAACAATAATTGCTCTTAAGAGTAATAATGATATACACTTATCCCTATTGTTGGTGTGGTGCTCGTGATGGTTTTTTTTTTGGTTCGGTGTCTCGTAATTGTATTTTGTTGCAAGCGCTGCGGTAAATATCAAGGAAAATGAAAAAAAAGCTCCGTGCGGCAGCTTTTGGGCGGTACGGCGATGCCTGAGAAACAAACTTTTTTTTGAATGGCCTTAGTTTGATAGACCAATGCCAAATTGGTATCGAGAAATTTTGCGGCTCGATTAAAGTGGAATTCTAGCTTTATAATACGGCCACGATAGCGCCACTGTCAAGTGGTAAAACCAATGCTGCCATCGAAAATGACAAATTTTCTGCTTCTAAACTTTGGGAGAAAATGGAATGACGACATATTTGCAGTTTTTAGTGAGACTACTTAACTGTTTTTATAAAATTAGATCTGTAAAGTGTTCTTCTGTTACCCCGGAGATAATTTTGTTGCCAAGCATAGTGTACATCCCAGGAAACTTATAAAATTTAAACTATGCTTGGGGGCAGAATTATAAATTGTGCCAGTTGTACCATGTACTAAAGAAAAATATTAAGTATGAAGCTTTGTAAATAGGGATAGTGTTAGATTTTTCTCTAGGTATTATCGAAAAAGCAATGTTAACCCTTTAAGAGTATGAACGTATATATACGTTGGCAACGATGTGGCCCAGTGGAGTAACCACGTATATATACGTACGGGGAAGTGCGAGTCGAAAAATGCAATTTTCAGCCAAAATATCGACAAGAGAAACGCCGAAATTCGCTACCCGATATGTTGTGCTTAGATTTCTGTAATTAAAATGTTACCGAGTCTATAATTTCGTAAAAAAGTTTAGTTGAGTGGTCTCACTATAAAATTACAAAAATGTCATTCGATCAGCGGTAGCGGTTGGACCATTTGACTGGGTGCCGCCATCTTGGATTCGTTGAAAAGCTGGAATTCCCCTCTATCCAGGCCTCTACACATTACTTGGATAGCCATTTGGCATTGGCCATTCAAAAGGAATGTTAGAGGCCGTTTCTGGCTGTCTCGAGCAACCTTTCCAAAGAACTTTGCGTTCCCTCATTGGCCAGTTGGTACCACGTGACTGATTTGGCGCATTCTCATTGGCTGACTAGCAAATTAACAATGGCCACCATGTCGCGCTCCGAATTTCACGTGAGCGCTTGTGTTCAGTTAGTCGTTGAAAATTATGAGAAAGATTAAGTTTCACTGCATTCAAAAATTAAAACGGGAGCTACAATGCAAAACTAAAACAGAAAAGGAGCCTATAAACATTCACACTGTCGGTATTGGTTGGGAACGTTTTGTAGCCTAATGTCGTCTTTCGGACGCGTTTTTTCAGCATGGACATTTTTAGTTCATCACCACCCGTAATTTTATGAAATCTTTCTCAAACTATTAAAGCAACTACCTGATGTTTTTTCTGTGCACCTTAATGAGTATCTGTTGTGTGCACGTAGCAAGTTAAAGATCGTGTCGTAATACTTTTCGTGACTACCAAAAAAAAACTCGCTCTTTGCGCGACAATTTTTTTTAAACTCTGTCCTTAAAGGGTTATAGATCAACACCACGATCCTGTACCGATAAAATTCTGCTACATGCATTAGGATATAGGGATGTACCAGTAGAACATTTTTAATTCGAGCCTAGCCGAGTTTGCAAAAAAAGAATCGAGTCGAGTTGGAGTATTTGATGGAAATATTGTTTACAAGTTTCTTTAATTTAAGATAAGAACAAATATGGTGCTTAGCTCACTGTGTGGCTTATGGTTTTTCAATTTTAAGGATATACCGTATTGGCTCGCATATAAGCCGCACTTTTTTACCTAAAATGTAGAGCCTAAAATTGCCCTGCGCCTTATATGCGGTCGTCTTGCAAACAAGCGTTAGGATAGCAGAGCGGCGATCGCGTCGGACGCGAAATGGAGATCGGATACAAGGTTAGTGCCCCAGCATTGAAGGATCGCAGAAACCGCCGTACATTTTCAGTTTGCAAATACAAGTAAGCTTTTTTTTTGCTACTAAAATGAAGTCCATTAAATAAAAAATATTTTTCACGTTTGGAGCGAATAAAATTTAAGTTACTAGAATGACGCTTCCAAATGTTATTAGCCAATCGGTGCGAACCACACTGTGTAGCGCGGCTTGTCTTTGTTCCAATATGGCGTCACGACGAAGTTCGTACACTGCTGCGGAGAAGCTAAAAATAATTTTTGTGGCGAAAACTGAAGGCAATCGAGCTGCTGGACGGCAATTTCATGTGAATGAATCAATGATTCGGCGATGGAGATTGCAAGAAGCTGCTTTGGCAACGACGTCACGTAAGAAAAAAGCATTTCGTGGGCCGAAAACTGGGCAGTTTCCTCTCATTGAAGCTAACGTGGCCGACTTCGTAAAACAAATGCGAAATGATGGATTGCCAGTAAGTCGGCTATTGATTTGTGCAAAAGCCCGTGAACTTGCTAGAGAAAGTGGATTAAAAATGAGGGCAACAATTGGTTGGTGCCGTCGTTTCATGAAGCGATTTGGGTTTGCGTTACGTCGTCGCACAACTCTAGCTCAGCGAATGCCCAGTGAGTACGAGGATAAGCTGCTAAGTTATCAACGTCACGTCATCCAGTTAAGAAAAAAACACGCGTATTTGTTAAGCCAGATTGGAAATGCCGATCAGACACCCATTTGGTTGGACATGCCTGTAAGTACAACAGTAGACGAAAAAGGGAAAAAAGCCATCATAGTGAAAACTGGCGGGCGCGAGAAAGAACGTGCCACGTGCATGTTTGCCTGCCTTGCCGACGGCACTAAACTCCCTCCCTATATCGTATTTAAACGTAAAACGATTCCAAAAGAAACGTTTCCAAAAGGAATTATTGTGCGTTGCAATCCCAAGGGATGGATGAATGAAGAATTAGTGATTGACTGGCTACAATGTGTTTGGGAGAAACGTCCAGGAACACTTTTGAAGAGGAGGGGAATGCTCGTTTTAGATGCATTTCGTGGCCATCTTACTGAAGACGTCAAAGCTCGTGTCATTAAAGGAAATAGTGACCTAGTAATAATTCCCGGTGGAATGACAAGCCAGCTGCAGGTGTTAAATGTGGTCATAAATAAACCTTTTAAAGATCGAATTCGTCTAAGTTACCAAGAGTGGCTGCAAAATGACAGCTAGAAAACTAAAACTGGCCGTGTTGCCAAGCCCAAATGTAGTGAAATTTGCAACTGGGTCTTGGATGCTTGGAGTTCTATTACTCAAGAAATGTCCATAAAGGGATTTAAGAAATGCTGCCTCAGCAACGCAATGGACGGGACTGAAGACGATAATACTGTGGGATACAGACGAGCGTGATGCTGTAAGAGGGCAGGCAGCCACAAATTCGGATGTCCAAGTTTCCCAATCTGATGACAGTTCAAGTTCAGACTCTGATGATGACTTTGAAGAAAATAGTGACACTGATGAAAATGCACTCAGTGACTAATAAAAGACAAGACGTTGTAGCCTACCACTCTACTGGCCCCCAAAAATATTTGGTTTGCAAATGATTTCTTAGGCCTATTAAGTTTTTTGTAGGAAGGCCTGTGCCTACTGTAATTTAAATGTCAACGCCAACATTAAATCTGCGGTTTATATGCGCACTTTTTTTTTTTTTTTACACGTAGCTCAATTTTGGGGGTTGCGGCTTATATGCGCGCGCGGCTTATATGCGCGCCAATACGGTAACTTGAAATGGTTTCAGTTATTGACTTTTAATCTGCACCACTGGAAAGCTCTCAAGACTATTGATTTGGTATATTGGCATGTCAAAAATTAACGAAGTTATCGCATTTTCGTCGATTCGAGTTTTACGAGTATGGATGCGAGCAAAGTTCAAGTTTGGTACTCGGCTGGCTCGAATTTTTCGAGTATCACACATCCTTATTAGTATACTGCCTACTGGGGTACTGAACAGCTTTAGATAATTGCATGTGGCAACTCGTAATTTTAAAAATGGTTTATTCACAGGTTTCCCAGGCATGCAGACTGGTGCGACACCATTTGCACGTGCTGCGCCGCGTCCAGCACCTGCAACCAATCAACAGAATGCTATGCGCTCAGCCATGAATGCTCGGCCAATCACTGGCCAGCAGCCAGGCAGAGTGACAGGTAATTTATATGAAGTGTTAAGTTTACAGAAATTAATTTTAAATGGTGATTAGCAGAAAAAGTTTACAGAAATTAATTTTAAATGGTGATTAGCAGAAAAAGTAACTTTTAAATGAGGCTGGAAGCAGCTCATGCTAGCATAGATTAAATCTGGGTTGATGTTACATTAGGGTTATGGTTGGGGAAAATATTCTTAATACAAGGCCTAAATGGCATCCAAATATGGCAATTGATGCCGGAGTGGGTTCAGTTGGGGGATCTGGAGGGAAGTGAAGTTTTAAGCCAAACATTCATCCAGCACGGGGGGTTACAATTGATTACTCACAAAACTTCAAACAGAACAGTAGTTCATTATTAATAACAAAAGGTGATACAGTAACACCTCGATTATCCGAACTAATTGGGACCTAAGGTAGTTCGTATAATCCGATTTAATGTTAATAAATCGGCCATACTGCATGCAAGGGAAAAATTACAGGCGAAACATGTGTTACCTAAATAACCTTTATTCCTATTTTCAAGATTGCCAATCAGTGAAGAAATTGAATGCGATTAAACTATTTTGCTGATAATAGTAAAACAAGGTATTAAACACGCATTGTTAGGCCACCATCTTATCGCGTTTACAATTTGGGAAACCCAGGGAAATCCCCTTTCTTGATGCCATCAACGTTACTGCCTTATTCCTCCAATTAATTGCTCTGTTTCAAAAGCCGTTGGTGCGTTCTGTAGTATCGTGACTCCCGAGCTCCATTGAAACTAGTGAGCGCGTTCTTTGTGAATGGCTGGCTAGGAGCCAAAGATGGCGGCTCGCTACAGGTTGTATGGGATGCTATTGACGATCTGCAATATTTGAGACCATATAATGACTTTACTTGCACAGTAATAAAAATAATTAAAATATTAGATATTAGATTTCAGAGTTGAAAAAAATACTGTAGAACCACCACCAGTGGCTGTTAGCATTCCAGGATTGCCTGGGTTCAGCAAGTATTGATATTTTCTTAGGCCTACTCGGGAGTTTGCCGGTATTCTTGATCAAGAGCAAGTTAGATACTTGGGGTTCGGATAACAGAGGTTTTACTGTAATAAAATACCAAGTCTTCAGTCTTTGAGTGTTAAATCATTTTTGAATTCTGGAGATAACAATCGGGTGTTCAGATTGACAGGTGTAAAATTCATCCGCAATAGGATAGTTTTTGATAAATTTCTTTTAATAAATAAAAATTTTTTAAATGCAAATAGGGACCACTTCAGATTTTTTCTACCTACATTAAACCAGCGTTGCTTTTGCAAATGGCTTGCCGTAAAGGCATGCTGCTTGCATGTGTGGCTGTGGAGCTGCTTGAATTTGTGCAGTTTAGTCCCAAGCCGCAGCATCGTAAAAAAGCTGCTGTCTCCCAAGTCATTTTGACTGGTGAGAGCGAGGCAGTGCATATTCCATAACCTATTCTGAGTCACTAGTTGGCTTTAATAGTTGAGACAGACCATGCAAAGCACAAAACATCAAATTTAGTGTTGCTTGCTAGATAAGGTAATATTGCCAATTAACCGTAACTTGTTGTTTAGGTGTAGCACCTGGTGCAATTTCGGTGAACAGAGGAGCTGCTATGCCAGCTCCAAGCGTGGCGCAGGCTCGCCCATCAAGTTACAAGTATACCGCCAACATGCGTAATCCACCGCAGCCAGTTCCTGTCCAGCAACCAGCTGTTCAACAGGTAAGAGCATTTTCAAACTTAACTTGGTACATACTGGGTGACTTCAATTCAGAAATAACCCTTTTAGGCCTACGCCATTTTTTCAGGCCGCAGCATGGCTACCATGAACAAGCTGCATGCCTCACGAAAATAAATTGTAATTAAAAACTATGCGGCCTAGGAGTACGAAACCTCTCGGACGTAATAATTGTACTGTAAATTATTGACCAGAAATATAATTGGTACCATCTTCCTAAGTTTTCAGGATTAAAATCCTGAAGTTCGACAACGTAAATGGCGCTTACGAAAGTTTCAACTTAACTGTACTCAGAATGATAACATCCACTCGATAGCCTCCATACAATGCCTGTTAATGCTTCCAAAATCGTATATTTTATTACCGTAAAAATAGTGTAAAATCCTTTATTTCCTCAATATTCAATCTTTCGAAAGCCGCTACAAACTCGTCGTAGGACGCCATTTGTGCCGGCTGCGCGCAATGCGAAGAGCTCATTATTTCCGAAATCTTTTTTTTTTTGTTGTAAGGCTGTACCGTTCAGCACATTTTCTGCTGAACAGATTTCGATCCGATCAGTTACAAATTGATTGGTGTACCGATCCGATTTAACCGAACCGATCGCTACAGATTTTTAAAACGATTTTTGTTTTCTGGCTTACAAACTTGTAGGCTAACAAATTTGAAGGCCAATGAAAACATTGGAATACATTTTTTTTTTTTGCCCGAATAAAAGTAAAAATTTGTCCGTTATTAACCTTAGCCTACACAATGTAAAACATGTAGGCCTAGCCTAAATTGAAACAAAATGTAACAAACATGTGGAGAAACAGAATTTATTTATTGTCAAGGGTCTGGCAAAAATCGGAAAATCGGCAGGTTTTTGTTCGCCGAACCGATTTTTGCCGATCAGCCCAAACCTGCCAAAATCTGTTCGGTACAGCCTTACTTTGTTGTATTACCGTAAAAATAGTTTAAAGTTGCTTTATTTCTTCAATATTTCGTTCGTCGAAAGCCCGCTACCAACTTGCGTACGGCAGCCATTATGACCAGCTGCCCGCATTGCGACGCGCTCTTGCTAGCACCAATGGATGCGACCTTGATTCACTTCGCGTAAACGTCACTAGTGAACGACTGAAAGGTCACGTGCTGTGAACGAACCAATCGGCGCTCGCGATGCCAAAGTTAGAATAAGGCCCGTTGAAACGGCTCATTTCATTCGAAGAATACAGGCGGTGATATACGCTTTCAGTAAACTGGGATTCCCCTCTCTCGATCGCGGCCAAGAATGCGTCTGTGTGTTGTGGTGTTCTGGAGATAACTATCGTTTGAACCAAGGGCTATTTTCAGCAAATAAAAGGCAGTTTTTCGTCCATTTTGGCGACAATGCCAACAATGTCGACTAATTTAATTCATTTCATCTCTTTATTACTTTAATGAAATAAACCGAAAATAAGGTTCCAAAATACCTTATTCAATCGGAGCTACGCCTTCGATGTACGCAATAGGATTTTTTTAAAATAGGGCGTGCAAGTAAGCGTGATATATCGTCGCTTAGGCTTCTGGGGGTTAAACCAGTTGCCTCTGCAAAAATACCAGGAACAACACAAAGCACAGCTGCCGTCTTTGTCACGTTCGAGAGGGGAATCCCTTTTTTATTGCCCACGAAAAATAGCTTCAACTCCTACGTCGCTGCCTTTATTTCTCGAATAAAATGTTTCAACGTCCGTCAAACTCTGTGGTATCGTGACACATGACCCTTCATCATTGAAGGGGCCCATTCACAAGTGACGTTGCGGGAAGTGAGTCATGGACACATCCATTGATGCTAGCAGGAGCGTATCGCTTGCGAGTAGCCAGTCATGATCGTTACGTTGGTGGCCTATGAAGAATGGGAACTACGCTTTCAACGATTGTGAACATAGGGAAATAAAGCAACTTTAAGCTACTTGTAACGTAATAAAACCTTCAATAATTTAGGAAGTGTAATCAGCTTTGTGACGGAAGAATATCCAGCGGATGTTAAAATTCAGGAGTGCTGCAAGCACCGGCAAAATATTTTTGTATTAGGCGAGCAAAGGAAACCTAAATTAACCAGTGTGCCCTGGTATTTTGATTTTAGGGGCTAGGGCGAACATAATTTTCTTGCTGTTAGTATTAAAGTATGGTCTCGGGCTGGCACTCGTGTAGGCCCTCTTGTTGACTGCGGCTTGCTGGGCCAGATGACCGAATTTGAACCTTTTACTCTAGATATTTATTACTTTGCAATAACTTTTAACACGTTAAGTGCCCATGACTGTCGTACAGTACACCTGTCTTGAACCGATCCTCATCATATGCACTGGCCTATTCAATGCTTGTTTTCTAACGGTGGTACATACCTACAGCTAATCTATAGGTGTTGGGCCATTCAGAATACGTGATATTCGACGTGGAAATCATTTTTGTGGTCCTAAATACTATCACAAGATGCCAGCATGTTGCATAGTGATGAGTGCGATTTTGTCACCTTCCAGTCTCTTAAACAATGTTTTCTATTGTTTTATAAGTAAAAGTTTTATAACAAATGGTCTTCTAAACAATGTATAAGACATGCGATACAGAAAAACTGAGCTCCATTTAGAAGCTCTAGCGGTTCTTGTGTTACTAATACACTCCAGCCCGCATGACGAGCTAACTTGTCATTATATTAGGATTTTGAGGGAATAATGCTGTTAGAGGGCACCAATTTTATATTTGTAAGAATCTAAACGTGAAGATAACATACCGTGTACGTCCGAATACAAGACGCCTCAAATATAAGACTAATAGCATTTTTAAGCTCGCATGTTCCAAAGAAATAAATGGCTGTGATTATAAGACGAGTGACTTTATCAAGGCTTTCATAAGGTTTGGTTTAATATTTATTAGTTTGTATACTATTAAATTCCCCAGGTCCTGGATTCAAAACCCAAATTTTTAATAATAGCTTTGCCTTTAGACTGATTCCTGATGCCTTTTTCAATACATATTTAATATCAATAATCTCTTACCGTAAATCCCCGCAAAGAAGCCCATGGGCTAATAAACGAAATAATGCGTTTTTGTAAACGACACTAATGGCTAAAATGACTCGCTTATAAGCCCAGGGCTTATATGCGAAACGCGTTTTTTTTTATATTCTTATTAGGTTGTGTAAAAACTCGCACTGTTTATTAAATAAATCGTTAAATATTCCTTAACGTTTTAAGAAAGTAAGTTAAAAAATAAATTGTTGTCGCTAATGGAGTGAGTTGGTATTTTTTTCCGTCACCCATGGAGTGAGGCACTAACGAAATATTTATTTTTGCGAAAACTATTGGACACTTATTTCAAACTTACTACACGCACGCAACAGATATTCATTAAGGTGCACAGAAAAAAATCAAATAGATGGCTTTAATTGTTTCAAAGAAACTTTTTTTTTTTTAATTAAGGGCGGTAATGAACTAAAATTGAAAATCTCCCTGTTGACAAAACGCGTCTGAAAGTTGGCGTTGTTAGGCTAAAAATCGTTGTTCCGACCTGACAGGCGATAGTGTGAAGATTTATAGGCTCCTTTTCCATTTAGTTTTGCGTCGTGGCTGTTGTTTTAATTTTTTAATGCTGTGAAACATCATCTTTCTTGTGATTTTCAACGATGAACTAAAACACAAGCGCTCACGTGAAATCCGAAGCAAGCTGCGGCGGCGGCCATGCTGGAATCATGCATCAGCCAATGAGAGTGCGTCAAATCGGTCACGTGGTGCCAACAGACCAATGAGGGAACGCGATATTCAAATGCTTTGGAAAGTAAGTTTGAAACCGCCAGAAACGGCCTACTACAATTCGCCTGATTGGCTATGCCAAATGGCCGTCGAGAAAATATGTTGAGAGGCCTGGATTTATGGGAATTCCAGCTTTCCAACGAATCCAAGATGACGGCGCCCAGTGAAATCGTTCGATCGCTACCGCTGATCAAAAAAAGACCAATTTTCTGCTGTCTAACTTACGAAAAAAGAACGAGAACGACATTTTTGCAGTTTTTAGTGAGTCTACACTCAACTAAAGTGCTTTTTACAAAATTACAAACGTCGGTAACAACGTTTTTTTTTTTACAGCTGTCGATAGATAACACGTCATGTAGCGAATTTCAGCTTTTCTCTTTTCAATATCTTGGCCGCAAATTGCGGTTTTTCGACCCGCAGTTTCCATTCAAAGTTGAGTTGATTTTTTTTTTCACGGCTTAACCTGGTTACAACGGGGCAGGCCCGATTTGCAAAACTTTGTTTCAGAGGACCAATTAGAGGCCCTGGATAGAACATATGTTTTTATTCCTAAAATACATATGCTACCTAATTATATTTTTGCAGTTTAATTCGGGACGGTATTCTGGAATGAAAACTTATTTTCCATTCCTCTGCCCTGGATGGAAAAATGTCTTTATCCCTACAATACTTAGCCAATTAATTTTTGTAATTACAGACAATAATGGTTATTTGGGAAACTTATTCTGGCATAAAAGAAGAAAAAAATCCTCGCAATGTTTTTTTCCTCAGACTTAATAGGTTAAGTAAAATATTACATAATAAAATAAAACGGCAAAGGAAACAAATACTTGATTTATGTTTTCGGGGAAATTTGGTTCGCTTACTAGGGCATTTAGAAGATTGTCGACACCTGCCCCCATAAAAATCATTGTCCTGCATAGAAGCTTATGGGCTTATATCCGGAGCATGGGCTTAAATTCGAAAATAAGCCCAGGGCTTATATGCGGGGATTTACGGTACCCACAAAGATCTCTAGACAGACTGTTTCGCTCTTGTTTGGGCTCGTCAGTAGAGAATACTTTGTGGATGACAGCTAGGCTACGCTTGCTAAATACATATTTAGTTTTTGCTAAATAATCCAAAAACTATTTGAGCAACTGGCATGAGATTAGCACCGTTGGATAGCTCGCGGAAAAACTATCGAAATGGTGTATTCAAACGTCAAAATTGGCCAAAATTTGACCGAGTTATGGAGTTTTGTGGCCTTATTAAAAACTGAAATATGAAAAGTAGGATATATTTAGTCCTCAGTTGCTCAAGCACCATTGATTTAAGCTAGGGATTTACAGATATTTTTCGTGCATCGGTATCGGATCTGTATCGGTGTTTATTTACAGATATTTTGCCGATAATGACCATCTCACGTGTGCACTGGCTATTCTGCCTAGCTTGAGAAACCTTTCCTGTATAGCACCGCTCGCATCGTAAGACATCTGGACAGTGTCTCCAGGGGTCGAATTTTAAAATGTTGGATCAGGTGCAAAATTTGCACTCCAAAACTAAGTCTGGAGTGCAAAACACCAACTTGGAGTGCAATAAATTTACTAGTCCCCCCCCCCCCCCCCCAAAAAAAAAAAATTCGATTCGCACTAAACCAGATATTAAAACCTTATAACCTTTATCTCACATCCTTCCATAAAAAAAAATTCACTTCACGCCAAACCCGATGTTAAAACCCTATAGCCTAACCTTTAATCATGTAAATTAGCATGCTAATTGAGGTCTAGTAGCTATGTCTCCAGCAACCCTTCCGAATGTCAATCTAGTAGCAGTCGCCACTTGGCCAGCAGTCGTTAGTAAGCACTCGCCATTTCACAATTTCTACTCGCCACATACCAAATACGTCTTGTATGATGCAAGGTTTCTCTAATTTATGCATTAACAAAATTATGCAATTTTCTTAAACTCCAGTATTAATGCAGAAAATTCAGTTATATAGCCCTTCTAAATCTGAGCATAATGCCGCAAACCGTTCGTCTCTAACTTATACGGTTCCAGAGATACCCCTTTTTTAGTGGCATGCTCTGTAGCTAGTCGCTGTTTTGGCGCGTAAGGCTCAATTCCTAGTCGCCAACTGCTGATTTCCACTCGCCAAATGGCGAGTGGCGACCGACATTGGGAAGGGTTGGTGCTGACAGGGAATAAAAGAATTATTTTTAATATGTGTACAACATTTTTGTAATTTGTCAAGCATTGCTCATCCATCAACAGTACTTTACAGTAACTGTACACGTGTTGAGCTACGGAGTGCAAATATTGCACTCCAGCGTGTGAGTTTGAGGTGCAAATTGGTGATTTTGGAGTGCAAATTGCACTTTGCTCCTGATTATTTCGACCCCTGATGTCTCTGTTAATTTAACGCGTGCGTACTGTCGGCTTTTTGCAATTAGGCCATTCTGCAGTGTGGAATGATTTTTTTTTATAGTCAGAGGTACGAATGAGTTGGACTTTTTTACCTGTTGGCTTTTTAAAAAAAAAATCTGTATCGGATCAGTATTTTTGTGTATCGGTCGATCCCTAATTTAAGCCTGTATGCTTATTGACGAGTTTACAATTTTCATCCTGACGAAACACAAAACGTTTGTCATTACTTACGTACGGAGGAAAATACACAATATTCCAGATGGGCAAGAACGATTAAACAATTATTGGCGAATTTTCGATAGTCAATTTGTTGTGGTTGGAAAAAAGCCTAGCTGACGATCATCTTCAGGCATGCAATAAAAACTCCCAACACTACCACTTATTTACAGTCCATTAGATTCAAATTAGCATACAACGAAATTGGAACGCAAATTTCGAATCCTAATGGACTGTAAGTGGTAGCGTTAGGAGTTTTTGTGTGCCTGAAGATGAGTCGGCTAGGTTTTTTTCATTCACAGCAAATTTACTATTAAAATTTTGCCAAGAATTGTTTAATCGTTCTTGCCTGTCTGGAATAATTCATATTTTCCTCCGTACGCATATATTTTCGTGCTGCATAAATGGCTCGTTCTACCTAGGTGCTTTTTTTTTGGCCTGGTATTTGGAGCAATAGTTAAACATGTTATAAAGCTATTTGAGGCTCTTCAAGCAACAATGCATGTGAAAGTGATTGTTTCTAAACTTGATGAAAACCTTGATTTCAAACTTGTGTGAGCTATAAAGAGGTTTCACTCTAGATGCTTTTGCGAGCAGCTTGCTCTGACGGGTGTGCTACTTGCAAAGTATGGCTGTGGAGCTGCTTGATTTTGTGCAGTACAGTCCAAGCCACAGCATCTTAAATTAACTCGCTCCTGGTCATCTGACTGGTGTAGGTGAGGCAGTGCATATTCCATAACCTCTTCTGAGCCACTAGTTGGCTGTGATAGTAGAGATAGACCATGCAAAGCACAAAATAGGAAATAGACAGGGGTATAAGGCTGTCCTGTTGAGCTTTTTTTCTGCTGAACAGATTCTGATCCGATTTAACCAAACCGATCGCTACTGATTAATTTTTTGGTTAATTTTCGTAGTTTACCCAGTTAACAAATCATGTGGTGAAACAGAATTCACTGTTAAGGGCCTGCAGAAATCGAAGTCTATACTTTGTTCCACATTATGCTTTCAGAAAACTGACTGTATGACGCCACGTTTCCTGCCGCTATGAGTAAAAAAAATACGTAAATATCCCACTCGCAGACTGTAACAGTAACTGTGTAGACTCTACAAGTGTGATGTTCATATATTTGCAATCGTAGTGCAAGGAAACGTGGCATCAAAGTCAGTTTTCTGAAAGCATAATGTGGAACAAACTATAGGTTTGTTTGCCGATCAGCACATAATCTGTTCGGTCGGTACAGGCTTAGTCTTTAATATGCATAAAATTTAGCATCTTATACATAGGCATTAGCTCTGTTCTCTTAGATTTTTTTTCTACTTATTACAGGCAGTGCACATTCAAGGGCAGGAGCCTCTAACATCTACCATGCTGGCTGCTGCACCACCACAAGAGCAGAAGCAGATGCTGGGTGAACGTTTGTTCCCTCTGATCCAACGCATGTATCCCGAGCTAGCTGGCAAGATCACAGGCATGTTGCTGGAAATTGACAACTCCGAGTTGTTGCACATGCTGGAGCACCACGAATCTTTGAAGGCAAAGGTAAGGCATTTAGGCCATTAAAAAAAAAGAAAAGTTGGTTCTCGGGCCCTCCCTATCCGATTTTTGTACGGGAAATAAAAAAACAACGCGGCAAAAATAGCAGTTACAGAACAAATATAGCTCTTATTGAAAAATTGAAATATAAACTTACCATTCTTCTCGTTAAATAATTGTGTGGACACGTAGTAAGAAGCATTAAGAGGCAGTATTCTTCATTTTACCCAAACTAAAACAATGGAATTCCCCAAAATGTACGGAAAAATAGGGTCTAATAATAATAATAATAAAAAATAAAAAAATTCGCCCGCTCGCACGGATTTCTTGAGAAAAATGCCCGAGAACCAACTTTCTTTTTTTAACTGGCCTTAGATTTTCTGCCATGTTTGCCACTGCTGTATTATTTTACAGCCATCTGTTCAATTCTTCGGCTGCATTTTTAAAGTTTTTTGCTTTAAACCAACTACAGTGGATCCCTGATATCTAAAAGGGAGCACAAAAAAATTTCGTTAGTATAATCTTGGATACCAGTTCTATGTCCGAATTGCTGATATAAGAAAACTTAATGGTACACAATTTTACTATTTGTTTTTTTGAAGATTTATTGCTTTATTGCCCATGTTGTGATTGGGCCACGCTGCTATGGTTTTGTGGGTGACGGGAAGGAGAGCCTTGGTTTTGGCCATAGGCACCGTTAGTTAGAATGCATGGTAGTGGATTTTGTGTGGCTATTGCGAGTGATTCGAGTGCAAACCTTGCATACAATTTCTTTTCGAAAAATAAAATGTCGGTATTATCGAAATCTGGGTGATGTCCATGTGATGTACTGACAGACGAACATCATTTAAATCAAACTGTTGAACAGCTTTGTGTACGGAATTTATTTTGACTAGGCGTTTTGTGTGCCCAATGTATGTAGGACATTTTAGGCATGGAATCCTGAAAAAAAAAACGTTGATCTTGGGCCACGCCAAAAAAATTGTTTGGTTTACGGGCGAGGTTGTAAATTAAAGCATCAGGCA
Organism: Lithobius niger; assembly: GCA_023313725.1. Lineage (NCBI taxonomy): Eukaryota > Metazoa > Arthropoda > Chilopoda > Lithobiomorpha > Lithobiidae > Lithobius > Lithobius niger. Next base: position 23,659 of record JAHWFP010194002.1, read on the forward strand.
ACCAGGCATTTTATTTAACTAACCACATTTCTTTGACATGTACCTAGCTCAAAGCTGAAAGAATATGAAGTCTGCCTAAAAAAATATAATATTGTTAAATATGTTATTTATGTCATCTAACATTCCAAGTTTTTTTTAGTTTTTCTCAAATATCTTAGTGGTATGAGCTAGAGGTTTGAAATTGGCACCATTGGAAAGCTCGTTTCGAGGCGGTTAAAATGGTGTACTGGAATGTCAAAAACGGTCAATATTTGGCGAAAATGGATTTTTTTTAGCGGGTGAACCAAGTTTCAAATAAAGTTTTGACCCGCGATAATTTAAAGCACCCGCACGCGCACCAAACAATTAACTTTGCATGGCCTTACGGGTGTTGGAATGGGTTTCGATTACGGTCTGAGGGTTTGATGTTATGGGATTGTCGAAAATCTGGTGTGAATGTTTGCTTCTCTATGAATGCGGCGGATGGGTTCCGACACTGACCGGTGATATGGGTTGGTGATGGTTTTTACGGGTGTTTCTGGTTCCTCAGAATTATTGTTTGTGGCTTTTTCGGTTGGTGGAAAACTCTCTGGGTAATGGTTGAGTTTTGAATTTCTTCTTGGTTTGCGAAGTAGATCGGGATCCACGGATCAAATTTTGTGCTCGTTTAGGTCTTGGCAGGCTTGCACTAGAATCACTCCAAACGAACACTGCAGTGTTAAAGCTTTATTGTAGTCAAGTGTGTGTTCCTGATGTTGTGTAAATAGTAAGGCTGTACCGTCAGCATTTTTTCTGCAGAACAGATTCCAGTCCAATCGGCCACAAATTGATTGGTGTACCGAACCGATCGCTAACAATTTTTAACAATTTTTTTTTCTGACTTACACAACTTGTAGGCTAACAAATTTGCTGGCTAATGCAAACATTAGAGTAAATTTTTTTTACCCAAATAAAAGTAAATATTTGTCGGTTATTGACCTTAAACTACACAGTGTAAAACATCAAAACATGTGAAACAGGATTTATTTATTGTCAAGGGCCTGGCAAAAATGAAAATCTTTTCCGATCAGCATAAAATCTGCCAAAATCTGTTCGATACAGCCTTGTAAATATTTTTCTTTTGGACTAAAGATCCGTTATCTGGATTGAAAATTCAGACTTTCATCAAAAACGTTAAGTGAGTTGACATTTTTACCTCAAAACAGGCCTAATAACTTGCTTTTTTTTGCTTTGTAAATTTAAGAACATTGCATAAAATTGTAGTTTCGTTTCTGAAGTGTTTGGTGGCAGGTCACCTTGTTTTTCAAGGTAATGTTTTAAAACAGTAATGCTGTGTACAGCCTGTGCTGTTACATCAGCCATCTCGACATCGGCGTCCTCATCACCGCCATTTGCTTCACCATCTTCACTTTGAACGCTAGTAATAATTTTTTCATCAGTTAGGTTTAGTAGAATAATTTTAAAGTCGAGTTTGCAACAGAAGCATCTAGTATCGAGCAAGTTCTAGTATTTGGTGAACACTTAGCAACCTGTGTCTTTTACTTGTTTGTGTAATAAGTAAGATGCTGCTTAACTGACTTTGTGGGTCAATGTCTACCACTAGTTTTCTTGTTTTTTTTGGATTTAACTTTAAAATGGTTTGAGTGTCTTTTAATTTGCATCACCGGAAAGCTCTTGAGATGATGAATTTGGTATATTTAAATGTCAAAATTGGTCAAAAATTGGTGAAGTTAACGCATTTTCACCGGATTCGAATTTCCGAGTTTTGAGTATACGTTGCGTACTCGGCTCGACTCGAATTTTTCGAGTATGGAACATCCCTAGTGAGGTTGCTACCCAAGTCCTCGAATGTTTGGTCACCCACTGTAGTTCCTAGTCGTGGCCCCGTGGCCGAAGTTAGCCATGGAACTTTCTTCCTTGTCTTCATCCATTCTTCGTCTGTAGGAACTTGTACAACGTCGGCACTAAAGCCTGCATGGTGCCAGCAGTTCACTATTTTGTGGTACTTTCTTCAAGCGCTATACAGCATGTAGATAGCCATCGACGCTTCTAATAATGGCTAGAAGGCTTCGTAACACCAATCTGTGGGCGTAATGTCCCATAAAGCACTTTGATCCCTTGATCAAGATGTAATACTGCCGTGATTTTGTAAGACCACACAAAAAAAAACCCTATGAAAAATATAAAATATTTAAGAATTTGTTTGGGGATTCGTTGTGGTACTAGGTGGTTAGCTGACTTTGATTATAGTGCCCGCCAAGAAAAGTCCAAAGCGTTTCAAAACGGGGGTATGCATTATGCATGCCGGCTGCGTCGTTTACCTTGCAGATATCCGCCATGTACAAGCCAACGTGTGCTCATATAGTAAAGCTGTTGCTAATCATGCACATCGAGCAAAAAGCTTGAAAATTTGACATACAAGTAGTTTAGTAATACAAATCGAAATAGCTATGGAGCCCCCTCTGGATATCCTCCCTCAGGGACTTCCATTGCTTCCCCCTCTGGTGAGCAACAAATTCTTGCTAATCGTTCTAAAATTTTGAATTGTCACACCAGTCACTCTTAGCAGTACAAATCGAAGCCAAATTAAGCAGACTTCTTCATGAGTGTTCGCGTACTGTCGTTTCACCTATCGTAAGTACGAACGAACGCAAAACCCGAATAATTCAAGTTTGTAAAAAAAAAAAATGGCCTTATACTGTAAAATGTAATACAAACATTGTGTACAAATGTCCCGCACGATAAGGCCCTGTGAAATTAGTTCCCACATGACTCGCATCCTGCCTGGTGAAACTGGAGCCATGGCACCTGACCTAAACTAACTTAGGATAGCAAACCCAAAAACAAACTAACGTAAAAAAAAAAGCTTATTATACGGCACCCAAAAGGTGTGGCGTATTGCACTGTTGTATTATGTGTATTTCTTGTGGTCGTGTTGTTAGGTTAACTTGGCTTAAGCTAGATCAGATGCCTTTAGGGATCGACCGGAGCTGAGTACCGGCCGGTACTAGCGGTACCGGCACTGGTACAGGTGCCAAAGTCTACAATCGAGTCGGTACTAGCACCGGCCAAAATTTGGTCAATTCTTAACGATGTGTTTCTATTATTTATTCAAATACATAAACCTTTATTCAAGTACTTATCTTATTTACCTTTAGTTATTTAAATAATTTGGATGACTGTAAAACGTTAGTAGCGTAACTTGACTGCACCATCCGTTGCTAGAATACTGTGTTTTGGAGCTCAGGAACAAGGGTCATCACCGGTCAGCAGTGAAAATGTGCAAATCAAGATCAAAAATCCAGCATAGTGATGCTGGGGTTGATGATATTAAAATTTTTTTCTAAATTCATTGTTTTTATAAAATTATAAAAATTGTAATTAAAGACACAAAAATGAAAGTTTTAATTATTCACTGCTGTGCTTGCTTGGCTCTAGCAGATATTGGTAAGGTGCTCTAACCGCTGACAACTGGGTAAAAGTAACCGATAATAGGCCATAAAAGAAAAAAAATTGTAAATATAAATTAAATTGTTTTTTTTTTTTATATTTATTACAAAGAGTTCAAAGAGTTAACTTTGTTAGTGTAACAATATATATTTACTCTTATTGTGTATTTATAGGCGTCAAACTCTAGCCTGCATATTACTGGTAGTAGGTGCACCTTTCAGTTACCAACTATAAGAGCCATTTGTCAACATCCGTTTTTCCTTTGCCATCGTTTATTATCCAAGCAACTTTGAGTTTAAGATAGTTTCAAACGTGTCTGAATGAGTTTTAAGAGCTGCCAATCATAGATATTTATTTTTAAAAGTTAATTCATGGAAATTCAAGAATATGAAATGGAAACTTACTCACTTAATCTAAGCCTTTTTCTGTGTTGGTAGTGGGCCAGAAATATTGATGATTGGGGGTGGTTTTAAACCATTCGTTCGTAAGTTGTTTGACGTTTGGAAATGTTATGAATTATGGAGGAGGGGGTATTATAATTGTTCATTGCCCTTAACCACTTTTTTACTTGACCATATTTTGAATTAATAGGATATAGGTCTTTTTTGTGGGTGGGGTTGTCCTGGAGCCCTCTCCAATTTGACAGTTGATTTGCAATTTAGTGCGAGTACGACATTCAATAAATACGCCCAACATTTTTTTAAATCTGTGCTTACATTAGGTAGTCACAAGTACTGATACTGATCAGACCAGTTTTCTGAGGTATGCAAATCAGTTTAAGATTACTACAATGCTGACAAATGGCAACAGCTCTCCTTATCTTTAATCTGTTAGCTGTAATCATGGTTCCATACGGTCATTTTTATTTTGGAATCGGCACCGGTACCGGCAGGTGCCAAAAGCTCTAAGGACCGGCACCGGCAGCACCGGTAAATTTTGGCTCCGGTCGATCCCTAGATGCCTTGGCTCCAATTTTACCAGGCAGGGAGGGGATACGGGAAATTCGATAGTGCTACAGTCACGGAAATAGCTTTTGCAACAATTTTATAGGTTAGAATGAATATAGAAAACCGTTTCTCACGAGGAGAAAAACCAAAAATTGAATGCCTTTGCATGCATCATTTTCACGCATCTGAACTAATATTGCAAAAGTGAGTCGTACAGGAAAACCAACCGAGAGACATGTACCTTTAAAATCCAATGGTTCTAGCCAGTTTTTATGGTAAAATGGCTGAATTAGTAACAGCACTTCTTGACAAGTAATAACTGACGTCGAGGCAGTTTTACAGGCGAGGGGGACGGGGTGGAACAATCGCAACTCCTTGACTGTTTGGTTAGCCAGCAATATATACGGTCACCAAGATTAAATAACTTTTCTATCGCCTGTAGCTTTTGCAACATTAGCCTAGGTTGGTTTGAGTGAATGTAGCTAACATTTTATTTGGGGGGGGGGGATGGGGAGGGGGCGGGGAGCATCCTCCCCACACTTTCAAGCCTTTTTCTTATTTTCGCTGCAGCTTGATTTACACAATAAATCTTATTCTTTTTACTAGTAATTTTTGAGAATGTTTGAAAGCAGAATTTAGTACAATTATGTTTGATGCTATCAGAGGCTGTACACTTTTGCGACCTAAGGGTTACCGCTGACTTTTTCTCCCCCCCCCCCCCCCCCCCAAATTTTCCAAGTTTTTTTTTTTTTAGAAAGTGTTACTTACTTTTGTTATTGTTGTTGCTAATGTACCCATAGACCTTATAGTTTTACCTATTTAAGAATGTGCGGGTGCAAGCAAACAATGCTTAGTAAGGAGAATATCCCCCCCTCCTCCTCCTCCACTTTTAACTTTTAAGATATACACCCAGGATCCTTGCATATAAGGATGCACAAGACTTTTTTCTGATTAAACTTTTTATTGAGCTCTATCATTTTGCTCCTAAAATACTGGTATGTTTATAGCTGTTTCATTCAATGTATTTTTATTTGGGTAATAACCTTTATTTTACTAATAAACAAGCAATATTATTCTCTTTTCGACATTTGGTTCTCCAGAAAAGTACCGTTTTAGGGTGTAGTCCTAAAAAGGACTGAGCATTACGTGTAACAACTGTTGAACAATGAGGCAGGGGTTTGTTTTTTGAAAGTTTCATTTCTGGAGTCAAGGGAAAAATGGCTAAGTATGAAAACCTTTTTAGTCAGTTTCTTCATCGCTGTCACTCTACCGTCGAAATGAGCAGTTCCACTCGTTCCTCGACCAAGTGATCGGATTCCCTGTGATACTTTTTCAATTTCTACGACGCCGTCACAGCTTTTTTCCAATTGTTTGGAGAAACTGCTTGAATCGTGGCTGTAGTAAGTTTCTCTATTTCGGCCAGGGTAAATGATTTATGTTTGCGTACATCTTCCTTCACCTGTGCCCAAATGAGTTCGATAGGGTCGTGGTCGCAATGGTAGGCTGGCAATCTTAATACAGTGAGGCCATGACCCGATTTTGTTTTGGAGTGAAATAACATCTAGGCATTTGGTACGAATCCTGTGCTGCTGCCGCCATGACACAAAATAGGCCTCTCTTTCCTTTTCCCGTTGGAATTGAGCATCCATGAATTTTTAAATCATAATTATGCCATTGTTTCTCTCTACCATGGTGTGCATTTACCCACGTTTCATTAAGATAAATAAGCGGCTTCCCTGCTGCCCGTACCTCTTATTTTCCGTAAATAACAATGACTATGCGAAACAATATCGGGCTGTTCAATATAAAATTTACGTGCGTCGAACTTGCAAAATACAAGGAGATGTTTTATTGCCTGCAAATCCAGTCCTCGCAACAAGTTTAGATGAATCTAATCTAAGGTAGGATAATCGCCTGCTTGGTGAATTTCACTTACAAGACAACTCTAACTTGGCCAAGTCGGTGATCGGCACGGGGTGGGACTGTTTCCATCCCGGCAAGGTGAACGAAGGACCGGCGGTAGCTTCCGTGACGGGGCCGATTGTTGAACAGCCTAACTTGCCAGCGTCGGTCATTCTATGCACTGTCTTAACCGACACATTTTAGCTGATGCAGTGCTACTCAATAAATCACAAATAGAGATAAATTCCCCTTGACTCTGAATACTAAAAAAACGTTCCAATTAATACCCCTAGCTTGACTGTGGAGTTTACTTTCTTGCTGACACGAACTTGATCTGGAAAGTTGTTGATGTTGGTCTAATAGCGTTGCCACGACGACGCAGTTATGTAGTATAGAGACAAGGCGCACTTTTTTCTATGAAAGAAAAAGAGAAAGTCATAAAATGACCATATAAGGAAAGTCTTCTTTCCTGGCGGATAGTATAGTGCTGTTTGTTGTTCCCCTTCACTAATTCTGATTTGAAATTTGCTTTTCAGGTGGAAGAAGCCGTTGCTGTGCTGCAAGCCCACCAGGCTAAACAAGCTGCCTCTGTAAAGAAAGAGTAAAGCCTGACACGAAGTTGAAGCCAACGCCTCTCTGTAACTTTTTGTTCCTTTTTTCCTTGTTCCGTTGATTCTTGTCCCATCCTCTCCACTTCCACCCTCCCCATTCCTGTCTTAAG
>JAHWFP010194002.1:36009-46181 GCA_023313725.1 Lithobius niger
GGGGGGACGCGATCCCTATCCCTTCACCAGATAACATCCGAAATCTTCCAGCTGTGCATCCGCCTCAAGGTAGAACTTCTCCCTCTTCGTATTTCGGGTTCCCGGAACGTGATCGCCGATTCCCTGTCTCGACAGAATCCGCCGCCGACCGGCGAATGGTTCCTAGATTCAAATGTTTGCTCAGCCCTGTTCGCACTATGGGGACGACCAATGGTTGACCTGGTTGCTACTCGGTTCAATGCCAGGCTTCCCTTGTTTGGCAGTTCATTCCCCGACCCACGAGCCTGGGCAGTTCATTCCCCGACCCACGAGCCTGGACAGTGGATGACCTAACACTGGATTGGAACCCTGTTAGGGTTAGCATCCTAGGGTTAGGGTGGGGTTCATAGTCGACGTTTAATATAAAAAATTGGGATTGGAAGGGCAAGGGAGAACATTTAATTTTTTTTAAAGAAGAGTGACCAGATGTTGGCAGTAGTGGCTCAGTGAAATCTGTTAGAAATTCTGATGGCACTGTTTTTTTTTTTTTTTTTTTAATTCTGTAGTTTGTCATCAGTTACTAAATTTTGTCCCCAGAAAACTTCCAGTTCTTTTCCGACAAAAATGTCGGTATGTCGGTGCTCTCAGACTGGGGAGTTCGGCCTCCTCACGCCCTCCCCTCCCACGTACACACCCATGGCGCCATGCCTGGGGTGGGAAGTTACAGTACAAAAAAAAAATTGTAGGCAAACGGGAGGGGAGGGATTTTTAAAGTTTCAGTGGGGAAAAAATAGAAATGAGTGACATGGGATTTATTGTTTGAATACAAGAAATAAAAAGTACGGATGACTACTAGGGCTGAATGGAGAATTTTCAGTTTCATTACAAAATATACAAAACTGGGATGGAGGCAGGGCATATATCTGACGATGGGGGGGGGGGGGGGGTAATATCTGAAGATACATTACAAAAAGTCAATAGGCAATGCGTGGAAGGAGGGGGCCTTCAACTGGGGGGGGGGGAAAGGATGACTGCTGCCCTGAGGTGAAAGGGGGGAGGAGAAATAGCCCCGTTTACATCCCCAAATATACCCTCCCCAACTCCAATCACTATTTTTTTTATCAATTTTGCTGCTAAATCGTGACAAATTTTATTCCAGGGGAGGCAGGTTGCCTTACTCCACTTCCACAAATATATTCCCTCCCCTCCGGAATCCTTTCCTGCCCCCCTGTACTTTTTTCGTGACACATGCAGGTGTATTATGTTTGCAGAAATCATTTTAATATCGTCAGTTTTGGCCTAGGCTTTTGATATGGTTAAAATTGGCATACAGTTTCGACAATCGTGCACAATCATTTCAATGACTGAGCCTAAACACACTGTTAAAAAAAAAAAGAAAAAAGTATCGGTGGCACACATTTTCGATCAACTATTCGAGCAGAACGCTATTTGAACTTTGATCCCATTGGCCAGATAACGGAATGAATCATAGGTGAGAGTACTCCATAAGTAATAGGTCATCTTATTGTAGACAGCTGATTTAAAAATGATTGTTGATAAGACAGTCTGCTAGTGAGACTTTTTTTTTTTAACTGAAACAAGCTTGTATCTGAATTCAGCATACTGGTGTAATTTCCCATACTAGAAATCGGTGCAAATCTTTGAATCGGGCGTCTTGGCTCCAGCAACACAAAAAAAAATGTGGGATCGTGTTCTTTAAGGAGAAAGTGTCCTCAATAACATATGTTTGTTGTTGTTGAAAGTTGCCAGATCTAAATTTTAGCAGACAGGTAAAGCGTCATATGGGGAAGTGCCTTTTTTGCCAAAGCATCTTAACCTGTTATACGTTGTCCTCAATGTTGTTTCCCTGGAGGTGTTTCAGTTGCTTGCAGCTGCCTGCTTGCATGCCCATACTGCGCTTGCGCGGTTCAGTCTTCTATATAAAAGCGAATGCTTCCGGCATTCATTTTCCTCCATAGGTACCTACGCGTCTCCTCTTATCTCGTTTCCCTTTTTTTTTTTTTGGATTTTTTCCCGATGGCCACTGCCCCAGATACCACTATCCCCGACGCCACCACCGGCGTTCGAACTACGGATGCTTCCTGCTGCTACCCTGGCTTTCGTTCTCGGCGACAGCTGGGTCTCTGCCCTCGACCTCCCTGCTCATGCTACCGACTACGAAGATGTGTCCCTGATCGAAGCTGGCCAACGGACTCCGCCTCCCGCTGATCTTTCATTTCTCGAAGCTCTCGGGCCAAAGACTCCACCCTGAAGCCAAACGCAGATATCGTCATGCTGCCGCCACAATGCAACCTCCACCGCCCAAAAATTCGCTGTTGGACTTCTCGAAGTCTTCCCTCAGAGGCCACAGCGTCACCTACAGCGAAGCCCACCACTTGATCGAAGTTTTCCGTCATATCAAATCCTATCCCATGCCTGCACGTCGTGCCCATACCCAGGACTGGGTAGCCTCCACCATCAGTGTAGAAAACCGCAAGCAGTCCTCCCATCAATCACCGGCTACCACCAAGAAATAAAAAATGCTGCTGCAACCGCTATGACTGCTACCCTGCCTGCCGCCAACGCTGCCCAGCCTGTCTCCATTCCAGCCCTGGCTACCACCATTCCGACACTGCCAACGGCTCCATCTCCATCGGCCAAGCATATACATTTCCCGGACCACCTGCAACCCGCCGAGATCCCTCATGAAAGAACCATACGAACTCGTGCTAAACTATCACGTTTAAGAGTTTTCCTAACCACGTTCGAGGTGAAACCAGGAGTATCTGGTGCTAACGTGGTTAGGAAAACTCGGCCTTACACCAAGAGCTGATTTTCCAGCCAAAACTTGAAGCCTTGTAGCCAACCAAGCGGATCGTCGGCAACAACCTGAATGTCTCTCCTGTCCTGTACTGGCTCTTCGCTGCTATGTCGGCAGAACAGACCACAACGAGTATTGCGCAGTGGCAGGAACTAAATCCCTTTCAGCAGGAGCTTTGGCGATACTTTGGCAGGCACCATTGTAATCTGGATCAAAGACGAAGACCAGAATATCAATCAATTGGGCTGGCATCATTAGAGTGACGGCTAACAGCATCCCAGTTCCAGACATCCTGACAGCAGCATCATGGGGTGCCTTCAAAAATTGACTCCAATTGAGTTACTCCATTATCCAACCTGAGAAACCTGAGTTACTCAAAATAAGTCAACCCTGGTGCTCCTGATCAAGCATTACGGTAGAATGCATGATCACTTCACTCCTAGGGAGTTATACATGCGGTCCCGAGATTTCAGTTACTCTGGGTAGTTGGGTCAATTTTCAAAGGGACCCTTGGAGAACCACTTCAGTCTTCATATCGCATTCGGACACCACCGTCTGGTCCCCCCCACCCCAAGCAGGACCCTCAAGACAAGCAAGTCCCTCATCTTTAAACCCTAGCGTGCCTGCCACATAACTTGGACAGATTTACCTGCGAATTTTAGCTTTTGTTTTCCATTGGCAACAAGGGTTAAAGGAAGTAAAACAACGGGTACTTGGAGCCAAAGATATCAGCCCCTAGTATTGCAGTGTTTCAACAACCTTGCAACTCTGGCAGCACCTGCTTAAAACTGGTGCACCAGTTCCAGACTGCCTTCCACCGTTTTTGTTGATTTGGCAGTCTCCATTACCTTTATGTAATCTGAATAAAACCGTAAATATTTTAACCTTTCTATTATCTATTTAAAGTAGCAAGGTTTAGTAAGGGGATCAGGAAAACCGGGAATGTGCATCTGAAAACCCCTTCACAGGGGTGCAGAAAGATCCAGAGAATAGATCCAAGAGTCACTGGAGCTGGATGATAACTATTAGTCAACCTCATGCCAAGCTAGTAAACCTTTGTACCAGAAAGCTGGGATACCTTTTTACAGAAATTTGAATCCTGTCAAAACTGCAGAGGGACACAGGTTTCAGACATCCTCAATGTTGCTGAAGTGTTAGTCCATGCGAGATCTTAACTGTTTTTTTTTTTTAAACCATTGCAGCCACCACAAACAAATGCTGCAAATATCAGAAAAGGCAATAACTAAATTCCATGGAGTATAACAAGCGACCATCAGACACAGCAAAAACCACTTGCGTAAGGCTGGCCGCACACCAAATGCGACAGTTGTCTCCAGACAAATGTCACATGTGGGAGAGAGACCCTCCATAGCCATTCTGTAGAAAGGCCGGGCTTCGCCACCTTGTTGGGGAGATGCTTAGACATCTAGTGACAGCGTCTCATCTGGGGTGCCTTTGAAAACTGACCTAAGTAAAGGCCTAACCAGACTGGCAGCTCGAGGCTGCACGGCTATGCAAGATAGTGTATCAAAGACGTCAATATTAGTCTGTAAACGTAACACTAACCGTACATTTGCAGCAGTATTAACCTTGTACGCACGTAGTAACGCATAGCTTCGCACGAAATTGTCTCTGTCTGGAGAGGGCTTGTCGGCGATTGTTCTCGACGCTGAACCTCTTCTGTCTCCACAAGCTGGACCATCTGGAATGGAATACCTACTTCGGGAGAGATTTTGGGCTTCCTGCCATGACTTCCCAAAGAGATTTTGGCTCTGCTGCAGCCTTTGGATCGGTTTTTGGATCGAACGACACATTGCTGGCCGAAAACCGTTGCCACTCACCCGGCTCTGGTACTTCGCAGGCTCATCCAGTGATCTGCCGATTGGCCATCAACGCATCGGCCACCTCTCCTGTCCCTTGCGAACAAGTCTCGACTGCTGTTTTGCAGCCCGCTTCTTGGTTGGAGCCACAGCTATTGATAATCACAAGTCACTTCAACTTGAGCTTCTTAAGCTAAAATCCATTTATTCCAAGCTCAAGGCCCAAGTTAATAACAAAGATGCAGCAAGAAAGCTAAAAAGACGACTTCACTATCTGGGATTCATTGATTTGCCGTCTTGCTCGACTCGTCGCTTTCAGCACCATGCTCTACAGGTGGCCACGTCACCAAAACCTGTTGTTGCTACCGACCAGCTATTCTAAGGAAGCGATTAATGAGCCCCTTGAAAGAGCTAAGGATAATCGCAAGGAGTAAGAGTGTTCTTCGCATCATGTTTCACTTTAGTTCTGACAGCAACTGAATGATGGCAACCTTACTTAACGGACGCAGATGGATTATTGAAGCTGTCCCCTCCTTTACTAAAAAACGAAAGGAATCCCCGGATCGCTACAGATCCCAGAGCGATGGTAGTTGCTCTTGGTCTTCTTGCCGCCATTCCTCTTTTTGCAGCCTCATGAGGCCCTTCTCCTCCCAGAACAATTGCCGCGAGGAAAGGAGGTGAAATGCACAATGTTAACTACAAGGTGGACCATAAAGAGAAATGGAAGTACAAGCAGCGAAAAGTGCACCACATAGTGAGAACTGGAAATGCAAACACTGAAAGGAATGACCTAAGTAAACTGAACAAGAAAGCATTTTGAGTACTACAATAGAACGACAACCGATAATGCGAAAGGGAAAAAGAAAACCGCAACGAAAGGAAAGACGATCAAAAGAGAAAGATAAAAAGAAAAGGAACGCATCACAGATCACAAATTTTCCCCACAACTCCGATAACAATTCTGAACTTTGCGAGGGGGTCAAGACATGCCCACTTCGATTTCGATGACACACTGACCGAGAAAACTATGATCCATCAGCTTGTATCTGAAATTTCAAAAACCGTTGAATACATTGTTCCGGATTATTTTCTATACAAACCAGCTTCTGACAAGCAACCTTTGAAGACAGGCCTTTCCACTGGTTTCGGCTTCAATTTGGGTTCGAGATTGTAACTCGAAAAGCGTTCTGTCTTGGGCCAATCCACACGACTACTCACAACTTAACTTAGGGAATGGAGGCCTCCTACGAGGAACGGGTGAATCATCGAAACTTCACAAAGAACCCTCTCACACTTCCCAGGAAAAGAAAACAGGTTTTTTTCAAACCGTTAAGTGACCGAGCTGCAAATCCCAAGTATTTTGACTCGTACTTACAATTACTATTTTTGACAACTGAAGCTAAACGGGTTTTTGGCACAAGTATGCACGTTGCATACGTTGCACGTTGTCATCCATTTTAAAAGACCATGACAAACTCGTGAGACTAGGTCTCGGGGACCAGATCGCGAGCCGACGTTTTCACATGGTGAAAAGGTTTCTTATGATATTGACCCAATCAAAGCAAAACTCCCTTATTTTTCTTCTTCAATGAGGTTTTAAAAAAAGTATGGTTCGCCAGCTTTCATTCGGTGAAGGCTATTTTCAACTCAACTCTCCTGCTACGTGACTTAGCTTTTCAGTCAGCATCGAACCTATACGGCTCGACAGAAGTCGCAACCTATTCATGAAGCTGACCCTCTGTTCAGAAGTGTAATCCTTAAACTGGCTCCTTACCTTTGTGTCGCCTGGACACCAAAAGACGGTAAACCGAAGCAACAGTGGAAAGGTTTTTACAAGCCCTTCCCCAAACAAGGTTAAAAGAATGACTGGAACAAACCCCAAAACCATCCTTTTCTTGGAAGAGGTAGGTGGCTATAACCGTAACTTCACACCAGGTCAACGGAAATGCTATGCCTCACCTGGCTTTAGGCGAAAACCTAGAAACAACCAATGACAAATAACTCGATTGGCAACACATGTCTATGATCGTTTTTGGCGTCACCTTCCAGCATGGAAAAATATCGCAAACAATCAATGGATCTTCTCAACAATCGTTCACGGTGTCCTTCCATCATTCAAAAGCAAACCTGCACTGATTTCTTCTTCCCCCAATCTCTGGAATTCACTTCAAAAACTAAACACCTTTCATTCGAAATTCTCTACCTTCTAAAGAATAAAGCCATTGCAGAATTAAAGCTTTTACAGTCCTATCGTTCTAATGTCAAAAAAGTCCGGATGGGAAAGATTAATTTTCAACCTAAAGCCCCTCAACCTGAAATGCAAACATTCACTGCACAAGGGAAACATTGGACTCCATAAGACAATCCCTCAAAGCATAAGATTTTGTGGTTACTGTGGACCTAGAAGATGCATACCTTCATATACGTCCTCTGCACCACTTGGTATGTCACCACTTACCCTTCATTTGCAATGGAAAAAGGTTTATGAATTCCTGCCTTGACCCTTTGACCTAAATGCTGCTCCAAGTACTGTCTTACGCTTACCTGGACGATTAAAAGGGATGGAAATCGAAAACGGCTCGAGTTGGGTTAAATAAATACGGATGCAAACTTATTAATGTTGCCATTTGGACATAAATGTCAGACTGCCTGAGCGTGGAATTGAACCACTACTTTTGAAACTAACGGCATAAGTCTTACTGCTGAGCCATACTGACACTGATGATGCAAGATCTACACATCTTGTGCTTCACCTGGGCTTCGTAATAAACTTCAACAAATCAAGGCTATCCCCAGCCCAAACTTTCCTCTTGTTGGAGGAGTCTTGTTCAACCTCTCATCTGCAGCAGTGATGCTTCACTGGACCGCACAGAAGATGTCTTACAGCAATCCTGGAACTTCGTCAACAAAAAAAATCTTAACTAACAAAACTAAACGGCTTCAGTGGAAAATTGGACTCCATGGTAGATCTTGTGCCTTACAGAAGATGGATGACTTGGCCCTTCCACCACTATCGCATAGACACTTGGGAAATAAGCCAACATCCAGTAGAAGCCGCACACCCCACAGACGAAGACTTCCCGTTCGAGACACTCCTATGGTGGTTGGATGTTCAAGTCTTATCACAAACAGTTCCACTTCAAAAACCTCTACCAGACTTAATCTTCTAATGGATACCCCTATGGAAGGTTGGGGAGCCCACATTGGCAACAACAAGGTCTGTTGACAGAAAAACAAATAAGACCTCATAAACGTTCTGGAACACAAAGCTGTGTTCAAAGCTCTCACTTATTTCCAAAACTTAATATTCGTTAAAACAATACAAGCTTAGAGCGACAACACCACGGCAGTAGCTTATCTGCACAAAGGAGGCAGAGCAAAGTCCAGAAACCTTCACGATGTCACCTCAGATTCTCAAGCTTTGCATTCAGCTAAAGACTGCTCTCCTTTCTCTTCACATTCCACGAAATCTGAACGTAATCGCAGACTTTCTCGAGACGTCACAAGCCGACGACAGGAGAATGGACTCACAAGATCCATTTGAAAATATCTGTTCACTACTTGGGGAACTCCAAAGGTCGACCTATTTACCACGAGATACAATACCAGACCTCTGCACTTCATCAGCCAAGTCCCAGATGTAATGATCAAGCTTGGGCACTGGACACCTTGTCAACACCTTGGACACACCTCTTCAAATACTTGTTCCCACCTCAGCTACTTCAGAAAATAGGATCAACTGAAGGCTTATTCATTCTGGTAGCTCCAAATTATCTGGTGGCACTTGGTTTCCTCAACTCCTACAACTTCTAATAGACAACCCAAGGTGTCTGCCAGAAGTTCAAGACCTCGAACTTCTCAAAGAGGCAGAAATTCTTGAACATGCCATTAGAATCCGAAGTTAAGCAATCGGAGACTCCACCAACAGGATTTACGGCAGCCACTGAAAGAAATGGTTCTGTTGGTGTCACCTGCGGAAAGTTAATCCAACTACTCCCCCTTTACCTGAACTTTTAAACTTTCTGACTGACCTCTTCGATGCAAGATTGGATACACCATTTTAGTATACCGCTCGGCCCTTAACTCCATTTTTAAGCCACTGATAGCAATAATCTGTATTAGAGTTGAGATGTGAAAATCTAAAATCTTTGGAAATTGGAAGACCAGCAATCAAAAGACTCTTCCCTGACTTTGATCTCATCCTGGTTTTGGACTCACTTATGACAGAACCTTATGAACCCTTCGCAAACTGCAACCCTGAATTGTTAACAAGAAAAAGTCTTCCTCATCACATTGCCCTCGAGGCAATGGGTCCAGTGAAGTACAAGCACCTTCTATTTACCCTACCTACTTTTTCTTCTTCGAACTCTTAAGAGGCTCAGAAACTCAGTTCCTTCCTAAAGCACCGAGCAGAACGCACCAGTGTTAGAGACAGAATAGCTCCAAACTTGGCGTCGCGCGTGCGCTGTGATGTTGCGTCAGCCGTTCAGTACCTTCCTAAACTACAATACAGCTCAACAAGCTCAGCAGGCTATTCGATACATCATACCATCACTGCGACCAGACCTGGCTAATGGATTTGACCAGGATTGGCTAATAGATGTGACCAGGCGAGAGTAACGCCAAATGGGGTGGAGGTTTGAGCATGCGCGAGCTTACAGTTTTGACGAAACAGATTCATCGCTGGCGATGTTGACGTCAACCAAGCTGCATCAACACGGATATTAGCAGGAAATGAGCCAAACTGTCACCAACAGTGGTGCGTTTGGTTCGCTCTGTTTTGTCGTTTAAGAAGGTACCGACTGAACGAGCCCTCATTCCTGCTCTCACCACAGTCACTAGTAACGAACTTGAAAGACTTCTACGCCCTGTGAGAGCATTAAAATTCTACTTGGAAAGAACCGAAAGCAACAAAATTTACAAAGGACGCTTCAATCAACGTTTTGCCATTCAAAAAGAACTCTTCGGCTAAACAACACCTGTAATGATAGCCAATTGGATCAAGACTGTGATTTCAAATCCTTACGAAGCTTCCGACATCAGCTACCACAACAGCAACATGCGAGTCAAAGCACATGAGCTTTGAGCCATCTCCACTTCTTGGGCCTTTCACAGCGATATCCCAATTCCTGAGATTCTGTAAGCGGCATCATGGAGAAATGTGGCTTGTCTTCACGTCTCTACTTCATGGACGTGACCACCCATGCAGATGGACTTCACACGATAGGACCAGAAGTGTAGTCCAGCCCCCTAAGCACTAATCAACGATGATTAAACCGGCCCTTCCCAGGGCCACTGCTTCTGAAAAAGAGATCCTGAATCCTGTTTCAACACTAATTTAATAAAGTACTTGACTTTTTAGGGACCCTGCTCCTAACCCTTAAGGAACACGTCAGTGGTGCCCACCACCATTTTGACGAGATCTACTGGTAAGTGCTAAAATTTACATGTAATAACCACTTTATTATTAACCAGCCATATCGTTCGCTTTGCGCACTCGATTGGCGTCGACACACGCTTCATATAGTTTCTTTATGATCAGTTTGCCTGAT
>JAHWFP010194007.1:0-17631 GCA_023313725.1 Lithobius niger
TACCATCATTACCATACTCGTTTCTGAACAAAAGCATCTGAACCTGTAACTGAACCTCACCAACCAGACCCATACTCTGAGCCCCAACAAGGAGAGGTTGAACAGGTCACAACAATGAAACTCCCCGAAACAATGGCCGTGATCTACTGGGTGCCTTGCAGTGAATGCCCAAGGGGTTATATAGGCGAAACGAAACAAAACGTTAGTGTGAAGTACAGAACACATGCAAGCCACCGCCAGTTCTGATAAGCGCAGCACCATCTCTGCCCACAGTGAAAGGTTTGAACACCGTGTAAATTGGAGGGCACATAGTAATGCTTCACTCCAACACCAAGAAAGAAGCACACATGTAGGCTCTGGAATCCCTTGCGATTAAATATTGCCAGGAGAAATTTGTGCCACTGATGAATGTACAAAACCCCTTCTACTGGAAGTTCTCGCAATATGTAACACCTCTTGAAGAGGGCAACACTGACCCAGCAAACGAAGCACTCCAAAGCCCATTGTGTTGTGCGCTATAGCCTAATTCAAATATTGTGATGTCTTAAGAGTCTGTTAGTATTACTTGCTGTTTTCTAGACACTAGCCTGAAGAAGATGGAAGGACGTGACAAAACCACCGAAAATTTGCAAGTAGTGGACAATTACCTGGTTGAGTGTAAATGAAGCTTTAATTTTCTATCTTCCAACTAAAGAAATACGATCGAAATGTCAGTTTTTTTCAATAAATGATTTCACCTTTGAACGTTTATTAATTAATTTATTTATTTACAAATTTATTTTAAAAACATTTTATGATAGGTCGGTATTGCACGGTAGTGTTTCTATCAATATTGGTATGTCCAGCTTAACAAAACTGCATATCGCCGAACAATATCCCCTAAAAAAGTGTCCAGATCTTGATTTAGGCTAATGCATAATTTTAAAAATCTATTTAACAGTATCAATCAGTCATTCACTACAAAACGAATGCCTCTGCAGTCTCTTGAGTGTGTAGGCCTATACTATTATAACCTTTGTAGTCGACAGCGAAAATGCTTCTTCTTTCCTCCTAAACTCTTAGGCCAGTTCACCAAAACTCCTCATCGTTAATCCTAACTTTTATCAGCGGGAAGAGTAATAAAATCAACTTGAACTTTTTTAAGTAGCGTGTATGACATATACGAACCCCTATGGAATGGAGAAAGTTAAAAGACTCTAATTGTTGGCTAGTGGCAACCAGCATTTAGCGAAATTATCGTCATGTCCATGTATAGACTGCAGGTTGCTTTTTGGGACGAAAAAATTTCGAAAAAAGTGGGGCTTATATGCAAGGCAGTACGGTATATTCACAAATTTATTATTAGCTAGTGGTGCATTCGAAAGCTGATGTCGGAGTTGCACAAGTGAAGTGAATCACATAACCACGCAGAAGTGAATAAATGCTGTACATGTCCGTAGGACGTGGGAGTATCCATTTCGTAACTCTCGCTTTGTATTCCACCATTTGCACAAGGTCGTTGGGAGAGAAGCTGCAGGTTGCAACTCCTGGTACAAAGCCAGTTGATTGAACAGTGCCAAAATCTTATTTTAATCAATAAATGCTAAAAAGCTTTATCTTGCTGGCATGCGCGAAAGCTGGAGTAGAGTTGGGAGGCAAGACACACAATTTCATTATTTCTACTCCAGTGGGCCTTTGCTGAAGAAACAAAATGCCTTCCTCATTTCAAGTTCGTTTAAACCCTAGTTCTTGTGAATTGACACATGCTTGGACTATTGACAGCACAAGTGATATTTTTCACTCGTATTATTAGGTAAAACCCTAAACAGTGTAATTTTTAAGGTTCATTTTCTGCAAAAGTAAAAACGGAAGCTAAGTCGACAAATGGCCGCACAAGGTCAGGACTCGGTACGAATGATGGAATAAAGGATAGAATTATGTAAGAGACTTCTTCAAGCCACTTCAGTATGTGCTTTTAGAATTTTCTGGTGCAACTTCAAGGTGGCGTTCTACCGGGAATACCAGGAAAATTCAGGGAATTTATAAAGTCTGGAAAATTCAGGGAAAAATCAGGGAATTTGATAAACATGCACAGAAAGCCAGGGAATTTCAACATTTTCCGGAAAATAACTCAAAACCAAACAACACATTCGTTAGTGTAGAATAGCTAATTCGAATGTCATTTTTTACTTGTAAAACTATCACTTTATTTCAGTAAAAATCTGTATCCGTTTTGCTTCATTTACGATAAAGCGGAAACTCGTTAGGCCTAAGTAATATGGGACGTTACGTGTCAAGTGCATTTCTATTTTTGTTCAGATTATGGCTTCGTACTGTTTACAAATACCAGTTATGGCAATACAATTTTTGATGTAGCAAAACAATGTCATGCAGTTATGGCAATTTTAGTAAAATGTGAAAAAAAATGTTCAGTCCTGTATACTGCACCTTCCTTCAAACGAAAAAAAACATCTGGGAATTGCATTATGAAGTTTTGAATGCCACCCTGAACTTGGTGTTCTTTTTATTTTTTAGTTGTTTTTCACTGACGACGGCTACCAAATGTGGCAAAAATATTCGGATGTGTTTTGCATAAATGTGATTATGTAAAGCTGAAAGATTCATATTCACCCTTTCATTTTGTCTGCAGCCTTGCATACTATTCGCAAGCTCATGTTTGTGTGTAACCACTACTGTAGTGCAGATTGTTAAAAGATAAGATTGTTGTTTTTTTTCCTCCCAAACATTTTTGGTGGTGTAAAATGTGGAAGGAACAGGAGTAAAGATGAGGTATAAAAAGATGCAACCGACTAGCTGACGTTCTCCTGTTGGGGCATTGGTTTATGCCATTAATTTCATCTCGAGAACATGTGTTTGGGGTCGTTCAAGTATTAACGGTGACGGTAACTGGTGATGATTAATGACGAGAGGGGGAGGGGGTGACCAGTTGACGACATAAGCACCGCCACCCTGGTAAACCAAGGTGTTAGAGGGCAGAAAATCACAAAAAAAAAAGTCCTCAGTTTTCATTTAGAACATGTGGAGCGAGCTTTGTGTAACAAAAACTGATTGAGTAATTTGATATTTTGCAGGCTATTATTTAATGGATGCAGCCTCCATTCTCCCAGTTTTGATGTTAAAAGTGGCCCCCGGAGAAAGCGTCTTGGATATGTGTGCAGCACCGGGTGGGAAGTCCCTCGCCATCATTCAGTCCATGTCTGCAGGTAATGAACGGAAATTAAATTGTAAAAAGTGAACAGGTGGGCAAAATTACAATTCTAGGTACAATTCACTGTTACTTGAGGCTGAACAAACGTAGATTTTCATAATAAAGAAGAAGTCACAAGGTAAAGGGTAATGAAGCAAGCAGTCTGCATTAAAGACTGGCCTTGTGGGAATACACGATACACTAATCTGAGAACGAAAGTAAAGACAACTGCCCCGAATGGGACTCGAACCCAGAACTTTCCGTTTACTAGCCGAGCGCTGTAACCACTGCACGAAAGTTTGAACAGCTACTTAGCTCGGCTGGAGCCTGTAGCTAGAACCCGCCCCGGTAGCGCAGTGGTTAGAGCGCCCGGCTAGTAAACGGGAATTCCTGGGTTCGAGTTCTAGTTGGAGCAGTTGTCTTTTCTTTCTTTCTCAGGTTAGTGTGTTAGTGTATTGTGTATCCTCATAATGCCAGTCTTTAATGCAGACTGCTTGTTTCATAGATTTTCCTGTTTGGTGAATAGGGAAATCCGTGTTGGTAAGGTACGAGGGGTTTGGGGGGGGGGGGGGTTGAAGAGGGTTTGTGTTACTCAGCCTAATCAGCCAAACCTCTTCAACCCCCACCCCCAACCCCCTCTTTCCGTAACAATCTGGTTTCCCCTATCAACCAAACAGGACCTTGGTGTGAAGTCTTTCGTTTTTCCTTTTTCAACATATGGGCAGGATCACTGGGATGTGATAAGGGTGGCTGTTGACCTGTTATTGTTTCTTTTGGGTGAGGGGGAGGGATTTCGATACTGATGCTGATACCAACATCAACGGCCAGTCCAATACTTTTAACTAAGGCTGCACCGGTATTGAAACTGGATCGGATCGGTTGCCGATATTTGCAGCAGTGGTGTCGGCAACTTTCGCAGAAATATTGATAACTCTGGAACCGTTCGAGATTATGACATGCGGTTCACGGAGTTTTGCTCAGGAAATCGCCGAGTATCTTCTTACCTATGCTTCAACTGTGGGTTACAACATAAAATTTTTTTTATTTTTAAATAATTATTGGACTCACATTCCAAAGCAGACGACATCATTTACGCACCTCTCAAAACAGCGAAAACCAGTTTACAATTTTCACAAATTTTCGACAGCTTTGAAAAAATTCTAAAAAATATATATCTCCTGCTGTCTTCTTCAGGTGACAAAGAAATAAAAATACTAGTTACATCACACTGTACTGTCCGACGCTGATTTGAACGAAGCACGTGCTATATATATGTTTTGAGAGGTGCGTAAATGATATCGTCTGCTTTGGAATGTGAATCGATTGACTCTCAATGTAATCGCAGCCATTATGCTGTATTTCGAGAGAATTATTGGACTCTTTGCAGAAAACTACACCTTTGATGAAAAATTGGGGATACAATTTTGGGTATCGGTATCTGCAAAAATTTTTAAAACCGGTTCAGTATCAGATCGGTAAAGTTGGTACAATTTTACGTAAAATTGTCAGTTTTCTTTCATTTGTGAGTAGGCCATTCATTTGTGACCTAGGCCATATTATACGTGCAGCAATTAAACGGCCACTCACCAGTTATCGGCAATTAAATTGGGGAGGTTGGTGATTCAAATAGTTTTTTTGTAGCTGTTAAATCGGCCGGTGGATTCGTAACCATGACCACATTCTTACATCTTGTTAGCAGATTTTAATAGTTCAGTATGCCATTTTAAAGATTTGTCTGCCAGCTTTCAAATGGTCTAAATCTAGCTTCTGGCCGTTCAGAAGTTGTGACTCAAAATGCTACTATAATTTTCAAATATCTGTATTTTCAAAAAACTGTCGGAACCCTGTGCACCTACAAAGCCATGCAAACATACCACAATTTATAAAAAAAACTTTTGCAATGATTATCACTAGATCGAATGATTTCGTTTTTTATTGGCATTTCAGGGGTCGAAATATTCTGATGCACAGGTGCAAATTGCACTCCAAAATCGCACTTGGCACTCCAGAAGCAACTCTTGGAGTGCAAAATTGCACACCAAAGTTCAATTTTTCATAACTTTTGAACCGCACAAGCTAGAGACTTGAGGTTTGCGGCATTTTAAACAGCTTGGAATTAGATTTCTGTTACACCATTCCTTCCAAAGAAGTTACACTCCATTTTTTACTACATTAGGTTAAACTAGGTGTATAGGTTTTTCAGTTGAATAGTGAAGTTAAGTGAATTTTGCAAAGTGCAGGAAAACAGTACATATTATTGAGATGCTGAATGTTAGAATTTTCAATGGCTATAAAATAGGAGACCAGTGTTGGTTTACATTTGGAATTTGCACTCCAAAGACTTTTTTTGCACCCCAGTAACAGATTTGGGGTGCAAATTTACACCTGGTTCAAAATTTGGAGATTCGACCCCTGGCATCTGATGTTTAAGAGAATTTACTTTCTAATTTGGTGGCAAAGTTTCACATTTGGCAACTAAAAATATATTATATACCTGCCAATGGCGAGTCTAGAAACATGTGAATCTGCACCTATACTAGCCTACGTGATTAATTTCGGGATTTCTTTTTGGTTTTTGCTGAATAATGGACATGACATTATCGCTTAAGCACTGTTCAAAAAGTTTCGAAAAAAACAATTAAAATTGTACCTGTAACGGCAAAAAATCATTGGTGACATTACAGTAAAAAAAATTTTTTTTACTTATACTGTGAGGCAAAACAGTCAGACAGTGTGGTTTCCCAAAATTGTTCCTCTCACCTTTTGGACTGGGAGTAAGCCTAACATCCAAAGTCCGTGTATTGTAATTAAGCTTGTAGAATAAAATTACACTAGCACCACCTAATAGACTAAAGAAGAATTAGTTCATTTAAATTTTCGAGGAACAGTATCCGTTCCTTTTCAACAGAAGCTCTAAAAATCACTCCTTCAATCATGTCTGTTATCGTAGTTGCCTATATTCCAGATTGTAGGAGCCTATAGAAAACAACTAGGAGCGTGTGTGGCTGGTCTATGTTAGAAGCCCTTAATTTAGTACGAAGTGCTAACGCCAGAAGGAGCAACAATACTACACCTGCGCCAAGTTGTCTAAAATCGAAACTGAAACTTTGCACGCGAAGCAGACGTGTGCTACGAAAGCAACGCTTATTTTATTGTTGGTTAGAGCAACTTAGGAACAACTGATTGTCTGTTTGTTTAGTTTTTTTATTATTACTTTGGTATTGTTTCCATGTTAAACACTTATTGTTTAAAAACAAAGGACTGAAAATTAGCCATAAGAACGTGACGCACACCTCTAATCATCTCGCGCAGGTGACGACCTCTGGTAACAAATTTGTACACCACTGCAGCCGCTCCTGGCTTAACACTGTAGTGGAAGTTACCGAGACACGCTCCTAGTTGTTTTCTATAGGCTCCTACAGATTGTAATTAATTGAATTGTATAATTATGTATTAAGCTGTGAAACTTCTTTCTTTGCAGATACTGTGGTTTGCAATGACTTTAACTCGAAAAGGTTTAGCCAGTTGAAGACAGCTGTAGGTTTGTATGTGCCACCGATTTCCAGGCTACAGGACCAAATAAAGTTCTCCAAACTAGACGCAGAAAACTGGAATGAAAAGAATGCATATGACAAGGTGTATATTTAAAATTAGTCCGTGTAGTTTTGCCCTTTTATTGTAAACTCTCTGTTAGTGCAGTGTTAGTTTCCTTATTACTGAATCACTTCAGTGTCAGCTGTTTTCCAGAAACGGAAAAAAAAATTATAGCACGAAATTACATAGTAAAGAGTCCCTTAATGTTTGGGTTTTGTGCCGCATTATTTGCACAATTGTTAGTTTGCTTCAAATTATGTAAAACTCGAGAAAATTTATGGATTAGGCCATTCAAAAAAGAAATTTCTCAGTCCCACCCACACTGATATTTTGACGGGAAATAAAAAGAAATGAAGTGGCAAAAATAGCAGTTAAAGATCAAAAATGGTCCTCAGTGAGAAATGAAATATAAAATTACCAGTCTTGTCGTTAAATAAATTATGGACACGTGGTAAGCAGATTTATAAGGTAGTGTTCTTTATTTTCTTAAAATTTAAGGAAAAATAGGAAAGTGCAACCATCATACTGTGAATGTTCTGTAACTACGGTAAAATATTTTTGATGCTCAAACTCAAAGTCAAAAATACTCATCGGTATTTTGCGAATTTTCGATAGGCATTTCGTCAAGACAGGTGTAAAATATGGCGCTCCTGTCTTCTAAAGGCTTAAATAAACGTGCTTCTTCCGTTACCTACATCGCTGTTGTGCTAGCTGATCGAGAAATATTTGAAAAACGTGGGGCGTTAGGCCGAGTTTGCTGTTGTTGCCATTGTGCACCAGGCCATATTTTTTCACTGTCATGGCAGTGCCACTTTCTAGTCAGGTGTTCACCAAGTGGAAATTCAAATTTCCTTATTTGAATGAGTTTCTGTATTCTTTACTTTAATTTATTGTGGTCAACTTTTTTTTACCAGACACCAGGATCGGGAAATATTCTCATTCTCAATTACTGGCTTTCCCCCAAAAAAATACTTGCATTTTTTCCGGTAGACCGCTTCCTAATTTCGTGCCCTAAACATATCGCATTTGGGCCTTTCTAGAATAGGCCAGCTTTCATTCATTATTTCTTCATTTAAAAACATTTAAAAGGTCTAAGAATAAAAATAATGCAAATGTTTAATACAGTAATTTTCTTCTACATTTACAAATATGTAATTGCCATGTTATTGCAGGTTTTGGTTGACGTTCCGTGCACGAATGACAGAATGTCCGCTAATAAGGATAGCAACAACATATTTACCCAAAACAAGCTCCGCGAACGAATAGCTATGCCACAGCATCAGATCAACATGCTTTAGTAAGTATTGCATTAGAATTTACATGTGTGTGAATAAGCACGTAGATTGTGATAGCGGAAGTATTTTGTGGACATCCTGGTTTTGCGTTTGTGCTTATGTGGGACTGAGCAGGTGTGTGCATGATTAAAAAGTTTGAACATTTTGCATTAGGTAATGCAAAACTACCAAACACATCTTGGCAAATCGTCTGTAGTCCAAAAAACTGATGATTGAAGAACCCCCATACAAACTTTGCTGTTCATAAGATGTTAACCTTGTCATCAAGAATCACTGGCTGCAGGTCCGGACTGGCTTCTGAGGGGCACAGGTGGTGATCCAGGGGGCACCAAAATGGAGGCCAAAGGGCATCGAAGGTGCAAAAAAGTGATGCTGGGAGACGCAGTTTTCGTCCTGTAATTGACTGGATCAAGACAGCAAGTCCCTGAGCCCCAAATATATGCATCACAAATATAGGAAACGCCATGTCCTATGAGATTGGTGGTGTTGTGGGCTGATTACATGGCTGAGTGGCTGCCTGGCTGACATGATTTACTGCAGTTCGCAACTGTACTGTTGCCACTGCAGTTTGGTTCTACGGAACCTTTGTGCTTAGTAAACACAGTAATTAAAAATAAAAATTTAAAGTAGTAATTACTAAACTATTTCCTAAATGTCACATTGCCTACCATGAAAATTCATTTTAAAGTTGAAAATTAAATTTTTTTCACGCTTATTTTCACAAACACACACGAAATAACAAATATTTCAGCAAATTTTCAATAGTCAGCAGTACTGGAGATGTGATGGCTCAGGCGACTATCTTCCTCAGGCTCCACAACAACCCGTAACGACCGTTCACCTGCTTTGAATTTAGAGCGCGGCCTCCGGGGGTACGTTGTGAATTTGGAGCGCAGCCTCGGGAGTTCGTTGGGTTTGTAGCTCTCAAACCCTGGAATTCAGTTTCTGATGCATGGAGAACTCAATCGCCAGCTGCGTGAAAAATGGGCGACAAACCCAACGAATTCCGGAGGCCGTGCTCTAAATTCGAAGCAGACGAACGGTCGTTCGAAGTAGTGTAACTGGGTAGTTGTGGAGCCGGATGAAGATAGTCGCCTGAGCCATCACATCTCTAGGACTGCTGACTATCGAAAATTTGTCGAAATATTTGTTATTTTGTGTGTATTTGTGAAAATAAACGTGAAAAAAGGTGAATGTTTTCGTAAAGAGAAGGAAGAGGGGGATTTTTAGGCCGCAGGAGCACCCAGGCTTTAGATCCCCGCCCAGGAACCCTGGCCAGTCCCGGCTTGACAGAGTATACGCATAAATTTAAAATTCACAGAAGTGGTAATTTTATATGATTCAAGTACAGTAATGCAATGAAGTTACACATGTTACAGTAGTGCAAATAAAACAGTTTGCAGAGTTAGTAATTACGGGCAGAGTTAGTAATTTAACCATTAGGCAATTTATTTTAAATAAAATATTTCTCAGACAAATAATTTCACAAAGAAAACAATGTGATGCAGATTTAATTTTTAATTTTTATTAATGTTTTTAAAAATATCAACTTCAAAGAGTGTCCAGAATTTTTATAAGATCGATCTACGTTTTCTTCGCTAATTCTCAAACACAAAATACAGTGTTTACATTTTGTACGCTTAGATTTCAAAGTGAAGGATATAAGCAAGCGAACGATCACGATGAAGTAAGCGGCGATGTGGTAGCCTGATGAAGACAGTTCTGAGCCCCTCCAACTCCAGAAAAGCCGGACTGTCGAAAATTTGCAAGGATATTGGAACGGTAAATATCCTTCACTTTGAAATCTAAGCGTACAAAACGTAAACATGGACTCAAATTTTCAAAGTAAGCGGTGTGACATTTTTAAACAAAATACCGTGTGGTATTCGCAAATTTTTGGTTGCTTTGAAGGGGATGGAAAGGCTCTTCCTGCAACCTTATTCAGGCTTTCCATCCTCTTCAAAGTAACCGAAAATTTCCAAATACCAACGGTATTTTGTGTTTGAGAATGAGTGAAGAAAACGTGGATCAATCTTTCGAATTAATGTTTTTAGTTTATTTTCGGAAAAAACGAAGCAAACTTACGAAGAAGAAAAAGATAGTCGGCTGTGAATATTCAGGTCCAGCCTATTGGACTATCAAAAATTCGCCAAGGTAGTGATGTACTTTTATTTTTGAAATTTTGCCGCAAGTTAGCTTGTTTTTTTTCTGAAGGCTACATTTCAAAGTAAGAATCTGAACATTTAGTTTATTTTATTTTTCTTTTATTTTACTTTTTTCATTATATATAATTTTCTATTAGGACAAAACAACCCAGCAAGTTCTTTAAAGTCAATACAAAGTCATAATCTAGCAACAAACTTCCATTTCTACAATTTTTAATAAGATTAAGCCATTTTAGAATGAATGTTGTGGTACTAATTGTATCAGATTAGTAGGGTACTCGGAGCTTGTGAGTGGCGACATTTTTAAAAAAAAAATTTCTACTGGGGCCGAGTCCCTGTACTGGCACCAAATATAATGGGGAATATGGGCCATTATTCCCAAACAACAACAAACTCACCAGATAGCTCATCATTCACGGTTTACTCCAGGATGCATTATCAAATTACAAAACAATTCGGTTGTGAACAAGACGCGACTCGCCACGAAACGATCAGCAGCAATTCTTGCCAGCCTGACAACTTGCACAGACAGAATGTGGGAACAACGCCGCCGCTTACAATAAGAACAAAGAGGCGTATGATTACAACAATCACCATAACAGTGCTGGAAATCAAAACTATACGAGACCGTTACGGTCAAAGCAGTGCAGGAAAGAAAGTCGTGTTTGCCTTTGTGGCTCAGATTTTGTGGCTTGGCTGAAAGACATTAGCTGGCCTTACCTACAGACGTGATAATATTTTAGGTCTTGTCGGGGAGGGGGGGGGGTCAGAAAAAAGGTTACTAAACTGGTGGCAGACGGAAAAACAAAGGTGACAAAACTAGAGGTAAAAATATCACCACGAAAAATTCACTTTCAGCATTGGAATTTAAAATGCCTTAAATTCTGGGGGTAGGGGTAGTGCCCTCCCACTGATTCCCAATCACGTACAGGACCGGACTGGCTCAATTCTTATGACTGGGCTCATAATATTTTGGCCCACCAAATTTTTTAAAAACGCCCCAACGAATTAGTTTTTCCGTAAATTTATAGGCACCCGCCCTCGCTCCCCCTTTGCAGCATTCAGTTGAATCAGTCGTTAGAAGATTAAGCACATTAGCATTGCAATGAACAAATAAAAAAAAAGAGGGAGCGATCGCCCTCCAGCGCCCTACCCAATCCGGGCCTGGTCACGTAAGTGACTACAAGGTTTGTAAGTTGTCAGTGTTAATGGTAACTACTGTACGTTTGTCCTTATGGGCGTATCACAGTGCTTGCATTTACCATATCAAAAGTATTTTGCTGCTGTGAACTTCGATACGAAAGGGGTTTAAAAACATCTTTGTTTTGGAGAACATTGTTTTTTTTTAATTAGCCATAGTCTTTCTTCAGAAATGCCAATGCAAGTTTTCTACATGTGGGCTCAACTTGTTCTACTCGTTTAATTTGGCTACAGACATCAACTATGGTTAGCCGCATAGGCATAAGAAAGCTTATGTTTTGTGTGTGTGGGGTGGGGTGGAGTAGGGGGGTGTGTCCAGATTTTTTTGGGAAATCGTTGGGGGAAGGTCGAGATTTCATCCAGGATATGGATGTGGGGTAGTTGAACCTTCCCGTCCAAGCCCGCGACCATAAATAATGACTGGTCCCACCCTCAACAATAATTTGCAACCAAATTTCACTAGCAATAAGTAACTGATGTCATAGCAACAAAATCTTCGGCGTAACATCAAGATAGCGATAGCGCATCCCAACGACATTACACAACTTGTGTCTTTGTCAAGCCCAACTTCAGTGACAGCAGCACAGGAATGTGACACACACGACGTAAATCTCAATCAAACTAATATGTTACTATTATGGGAAGAGAAGTATAAACCACAGTGGTGTAGTGATATATTGACATTGCCCAGGTTCCAGTTGAAATTGCAACTAAAAATCATTTTTTTTTTCAGCTCTGCTCTCCAGGCTGTCAAACCAGGAGGCAGTGTCGTTTATTCTACATGTTCCCTCTCGCCCATTCAGAATGATGGTGTGGTGCACATGGCTTTGCGGAAAGTTTGGGAAGACAGCCAACTGCAATTCAGCATTAGCGATTTAACCGACACGGTCGCTCCTTTCAAATTTCTGTTTAGGTTCCATGATAAACTGCGGTACGGCCAACTAGTCCTGCCGTTCTTACCCCTTAATCATGGACCCATGTACTTCTGTAAAATAAATAGAAAAGTGTAGCATAACGTGTGCAGGTTTCATATATTAAACACATGTTTATTGTATGCATCAATTTAGCCAAGTTACCCTAAATCGCCTGTTAAACGCCGTTTTGAAGCAATGTCCCCCACCCCATTAAAATGCTCTGAAGAATACAAATATAAACAGTGAAGCCAACATTTGTACTAATGTATTTTGGTCGTTGCGTACACTATTATGGACGATTTAAGTACTCTTTTCTGCATTCATCATGATTTGACTGCCCACACATATCTCCAGTTGTTCCAAAGCCCTACTCCTAAAGGAACCAGATGTGGACAATTCACTGAGGGTGGGTGGGTGGGGGGAGGGGTGGCAGCCATCATGATCTCGATACGTAGTCCCCTCCTTGGTAACCAATGATCCATGGTTGATAGGTGGCTTAATCTAATCAGGCTACTGCTAAGTCCACTGGGTCAATACTTTTGAATCGCCCTGTATACAGGTGTCCGATAAATATACTAACAATTACGGTTTGGTGGTGATGAAAGACGGTACGGAATTGAGCAACTATCTCTCCCCACTCCCCTCCACAAATGTGCTACTAATGTCTGAAATGGTGGATTTGAGTTAGCCCAAATTCCATACGCTCCTGGTAGTACCTACAATGCTCTGAACATGTATCAAGTAGGGATGTGCGAGTATAAAAATTTGTATTCGAGTCGAGCCGAGCTGAGTTTGAAAAAGAAGAATTGAGTATCGAGCCGAGTTCGAGTATTTGGTGGAAATATTTTGTTTGCAAGTTTCCCTTTAATTTGTTGGGATAATAACAAAAATGGTGCTTAGTTGACTGTGTGGGTCATGGTTTTCTAGTTTTAAGGATATAACTTGAAAATGGTTACAGTTATTGACTTTTAATCTGCACCACTGGAAAGCTCTCGTCGAGACGATTGATTTGGTATACAGTACTGGAATGTCAAAATCAGTAAAAAATTGACGAAGTTATGGCATTTTTGCTGGATTCGAGTTTTTCGAGTATGGACGCGAGCAGCGAGCCGAGTTCGAGTACAAGTTTCATACTCGGCTCGGCTCGAATTTTTATCCCTAGTATCAAGTTATGTTCTGATATCTTGAGGCATCTTTGATTTATCGCAAAAGAAACCGGTTTTCGTTAGCAAACCCTTCTCCGTGTATTTCGCTAACAGTTCCTTTTTGGATATGGGTTTATTAGCAATAGTTGCTTGTTAATAAGTTAAATAACCCGGTACGTGGTCAATATTTATCCCAAAAATACGAAATCACAGTAATGACCAATCTCACAACACAGAAATCGGTCAATTTCGCAAATTTTTGACAGCTTTTGTTGGAAGTCGATGGAAACTTCTGCCAACTATCTTCCAGACTTGGTTTGAAGAACTATGGTGGTTTTTGGACTACATCCGACTTGCTTCCGTCATCTGCAATGTGTGGCCCTTGTGGCCTCCGATGTGGGTTTTCATAGATCTCCAACAAACGCCGTCGTAAATTTGTGAAATTGACCGATTTCTATGTTGTGAGATTGAGCATTTCTGTGGTGTCTTATTTCTTTCGAATTCTCTGAACTATCACAGTATCATGTGTTTGCGTATTTTTGAAGTATTTATCCACTCGGGTTGAGTGAAGCTTACTGAGTAGTTCAGACAAGTGATTTTAGCTAATGTAACTTAAATGTGTGTCAGCTTGTTTCACCCAGTACTGTGGATGTATGTACTCGCCTGAGTATTTGTTATTTGTAACAAAAGTTATCTTTACTATACTGTATGCATTAAACAAAAAGTAGTGTTTTTATTTAACCAAAATGAGATACTCAACAGACCCTCTGAAAGAATAATGGAATCGAAACTGAACACACAAATGACACAATTTTTAGATGGATGGAACAGAACCAGAGTCCAGAAATATTCCAAAGTTTTTTTTCCTAGTACAGTAACCTAAGGAATCTGTCAGGAACTCCAGTGGTGGTTGACATTTTTTTTCACAAACAAATTAAACAAGTTTACCACTTGGGCTACTGGTTACTTCTACGCAACTAGGAGTAAAGATACGCCAAGTTCATAGGTGTATAAAGTTTGTTAACATGTTTACTGTGACGGCCGGGTCAAAAAGGTCACAGGGTTTTGCTTTTTCTTGAACCTCTATGAAAGTGTATGAAGAGAATCTTTTATAGTTAGCAGTAGCTACTAGGTCTGAAAATACAAAATCTCCACCACCTAGCACGTTTTTTGTACAGCAATTCATCTTCTAGTTTGAAGAATTCAGTATTGCGTTATATGGAAACATTTTTACTGGATTGCGTTCGATGAAAGTACAATAGTCTGTATTTTGCATACAAGGAACTAAGAACAAAAAGAAAAAGGTCAAGTGATTCATTCGGTAAATTGCATAGCGCGATAGTTACTTTCGTCCCAACCTTTGTTAGAACAATGCGGTATAAACCCCACATTCGCACTGCTGTAACAATGCTCGCGTATTTATTTTGCATACTTTCAGAATTCTTACAAATATGATCATCTTTAATGCCACTTTGGATCACTCTTTGGTTTTCAGCAGTATTATATTCTAAACCTCCAACATTTCGTTTAACAAATGCAACAGCGCTGTCATCGGCATTGTTGTTCGATTCCGACATGCCCCTCCAGTGAACAAGGGAAATACGATATTGCCCCGTCACGACTACAACCAAACTTTAGTAACAATATCCCACGTGTAACGTCCATTCAAAGCATCATTGCTCGGTGGAACGAACTGTTGCTCGATTTCGAATTTTCCCCCGTCAGTCAACAACGACATTATTGTAACAATACGATGCTTGGAACGTCGTATCAATGCATACTGTTAAAGCATTGTTGCTAGATTGTTGTTCGGGCTTTCGGAAAACAAGGAAATGAGAACTTTTCCATTCTGCACTGCTACACGAATGAAGGTATGGTAATAAAGTTATAGTCATGGTTTTGCAAAAATGGGCCGGTGCAAGCGATTTAATGCACACTTCTGATGGAGCAACATCCTCGGAGGTGTAGGACATCCTCGACGGGCTTTGCCCCTTCGTATGATTCCACATCTCCTTGGAAGTTGCTCTATTGCATTAAATCGCTTACACCGACCCATTGTTGTAAAATTCATGCTATAACCATTATTTAAAATTATTTCGTTGAGAATTTTGGTTTTTTCCCCCGCAAAATGACCACCATTTTTGACTTGCACCAAAAAGACCACACCGGACCTTTCTGCTTCAGTAATTATACAAATCGAAGCTTTACTCGTTACTGATTGGTCACTAGCAAACAAACCACAAATTTCTGACAGTGTATCTCAATTCTGAGGAAGCTGCTCGCTTGCACCGAGTTATGCCCATAGTTGTGAAATGACGTCACCTTTGTTAATAGTCGGACTGTTACGGAAACACGAAGCTGCTTCTCGCCAGGATGCGTTTAACTTGGTGAATCACCGGCGTGAAAACAAAATTACAGGTTGAATGATGAAATGCAGTGGGGACTAGTAGCGACACGCCACATAGAGAAAAACATAAATTCTAAACATCGATGGGGGCTAGCATACTCAAAATTTTATGTCAATGACTGCCAATACTTTGAAAAAACGAACCATCTTACTTTGAATGTTCGAAAAATTCACGAAGACAATTTCACGCTCAAATTCAAAAATAATACTTCCGAAATAAAATCTTAATGTCAAAACCAAAATTCCCTACACCGAATTTCACTCATGCTGTTGTAAAAATTTATACTTTGTACATTTTAGCCCTTAACTTGTTTCCAGCAAATTAAATCTGGAAAAGAATTTCTTGCTAAAACACACAAATTATCGTTTTCAGAGCACAAGGGGCATTATGACCGATATATTAAGGCTTCTGAACCTGACCAAATCTCAAAAGCCACGCGGACTTCACTCGCGAACCTCCACCAATGTTGTCCTTTTGAATGCTTGCAGGCGGCTTCCCTTGGGGCGTGGTATGGGTTAGGGTTGTAAACAACTGCGCTGTTTTTTTTATGTGTAAATCCAATTGTGTTTGACAGAATAAGAACAAAGTAAGACAACTAAGGTCTAGGCATAGAATGATCTCTATTGTCGTCTTTATTCATACAAACGTGATATAAACCTGGGTATTAATTTAAATTCAAAGCAAAAAAACACATTTTTTTAATTGTGTATTCTAACGTTAGTGTAGGTGACCAGTATTCAGGTCTTCGCAATATTATCACAATGCCATAACTAACCCATTACCGCCTGAAAAAAGTTTCAGACCCTTTTTTTAGAGTCCATATGGTACTCGGGTTGGTTCTCGGATTCGAGCCGGCATTCTCTTGATTTGGAGCCGACGACGCTGACCACTTGGCTGTGACTGCCCGCCCTGCTCGGGGTCCCCGGGGACCCCTCACAAAGCTCGCGCTGGGACTTAGTTTTTAGTTGTTGTACGTTGGGCGTACGTTCGTATCTAGGCGATTATGGGTTAGCTGAGGGTTGAGAAAATACTTGATTGCAACCAATAACCCATAACCGCCTGAAAAAAAGTTTCAAGACCCTTTTTTGAGAGTCCATATTGGTCTCGGGTTGGTTCTCGGATTCGAACCGTCATTCTCTTGGTTTGGAGCCGACGACGCTGACCACTGGGCTGTGACTGTTCGCTTTGCTCGGGGTTCCCTCACAAAGCTCGTGCTGGGACTTAGTTTTTCGCTGTTGTACGTTGAAGGCGTACTTCGTATCTAGGCGGCTACGGGCTAACATCCATATTACCCTTGCTAATATCAATTCAGTAAACCTACAACTTGATTATTTTTCGAGCAAGAAGTCATCTTAAGGCACACTTTTTGATTTACAAAGTAATTTCTTAAAAAAAATTCAAGTTTTCTTACGTTTTAGCTGTAATTTTGAAGTGGTAAATTTATAGGAATCGACCGAATAAAATTTTTCCCAAGTCCGACTTACCATTACTTTGCTTGTTTAGTCGACTCTCGCTGACAAGTATATTTTAAAACATTCAAAATCAAATTAAAAACTACTCTGTGCTCAATAATCTATGAATTTTTTTTCCAAGTACAGTTTTAATTAATAAGTGTAACGTTTAAGAGACTCAAAACTTCTGAACAAGAGGTTGAACTTATGGTTTCGACCATATTGTGCGGTATCGAATGGTCCCTATAATTTTTTTTTAAAAGTGACTTGGC
>JAHWFP010194008.1:0-51348 GCA_023313725.1 Lithobius niger
TATTTGAATATGTGGCGTGATAGGCCGGGTCTTTAAGATTAGGTTAAGTATAGGCTAACGTACTATAGTATTTGCGTGTGCGGCGTGATTGGCTGGGTCTGGCTCAATGACATAAAATAAAATAAAATGGAACTTCGGGATCACAGCTGATAAGGTGTATATTAATTAGTTGATGTTAACAAAAGACATTTATAAAATTTGTCTTCCGTGTGTTAAGACAATCTGTTTATTCATATAAGTGACTTGAAGGGCCAGACTTGAGAATAATGGCATCGATTTTTTTGTAATTTTTTTTATTTTGTTTAATTTTCAGTTTTATTTAATTTAATTTAAATTTTCATCTAATGTCATGTTTATTTTTGCGGTTCATTTATGGAGATTATAGGTTAGGGGATGGACCTAACGGGCGGACTTTGATATGGAAGGTCCATGGTGGTGAGTGGCGGAAGAAAGGCTCGTGGTAGAAGTAAGGGCCATTTTTGGTTCATTGTTCAGGTTTGATGTTTGTGCTCATTTGCCACTGCCGAAACCTCTACAAATAATTCTAATGGGATGAGGATGAAGTTTCATGAAACGTTATAGGGGCGTGATGGTTTAAATGTGGGCAAATGAAAGAAACGTGGGTAAGAATTTCTAATCATAATGGATCCAAAAGTCTAGTTGCAAGTTCGGCTGCTGGGACTATGGCGGAATGGTGTTGGGGATCAGTGCTTCCACTTCAAATTCCACTTACAGAATTTCCCTGTGCAAATAAAAATTTCCCTTGTTTACTTCCCTTATTTAATTTCCTTTCATTGCACCACTCATTTTAAACATTTCCTAATTAAAAAAAAAATATGAGCCCGTTTTAATGGCACAGGAACGCCACCTCTGCTGCATATTGAAAATAAAATTCAAAAGACCACTTATTTTATTAGAACTAGTCCTCCTGCTGTTTCCTGCCAGAAGTGATGGACCCTGTAAAAATTAGTAGACTCACAATTTTTGTGATTTTAGCCTTAATAAACCAGCAACAGACGAGAAATAAATACTAACCAAATCGTAAATTGAGGTGGGTAAGGGTGTAAAACGTTAACACGCGTTTGTTGTGTAATAGTGGAAGTGTAACGCGCTATTTACGAATAGCAAGGCGCACCATGAGTAAAACACTCGGGGTGCACCTTGCAGTTGCATACGCTTGGTGTCCTGTCAACTTCCGTCTACACCGGAACTTGGCCGAACGAGCCTGCTCTATTGTTCAAACCAGTTAGAGCCGGCTCCTACCTGTTAGCGGTTGCGCAACGTAAAGCCTCAGGCTATTTCTATTGTTCAGCCCCGCGTTTAAATACGAGGGCCTGGACCGTGGGAAGGGACTTGGTGTGGGACAGGCAACTCGAAAGGTTGTCTCCCTGGACTCAGCTAAGGATAAGACCAAGCTCCTAAACTTGTGTTTTATGCCTAATATGTGTTCTCAGTGCATAGTCCCCTAGCTATGCAGTAAGGAGTAAATTGGCTTTAAGATTCTTCTTGACTTCAATCGTCTACTCCGTGAGTACGTCACAGAAGTTTCGAAAAGGTGGGTCTGGATAAATAGAATAACGTGAGTTACTAGAAAAAATTGCAACTGGCAAATAAAACACTGAATTTCTCAATTTTTTCCTCCATTTTCCCTATTTAATATTTTTTCCCCCTACGAAGAAGGGAAAAATTCCCTGTAAGTGAAAGCACTGTTGGGTATGGGGCGCCGTTTCGGACATTATTATATATTTTTCCTATTGTAAAAAAACAGGAGAAAACAGGAGAAAATTGCTCTCTTAAAGAAATTTTTACTACTCGAGAGAATTATTCTCTTGGAGAGAAATTTCTCTCTTAGAGAAATATTTACTCTTGGAGAGAAAATTCTCTCTTAGAGAAATTAATTTTCTTGGAGCATAAATATCTCGCTTAGAGAAATTAATTCTCTCTTAGAGCAATATTTACTCTCTTGGCGATAAATGGATTCCTTTTGCTCTTGAAGAGATAATTAGTCTCTTTGCAGAAAATTTATTCTCTCTTAGAGAAATTATGTCTCTCTTACAGAAATATTTACACTCGTGGCGTGAAAGAAGCAGACGTGTGCGCTGCCGCGCCGCCGTCAACACTGAATTGAGTATTCACTCCTCCACGCCGGAATACTTTAAAAATCGTGAAAAAGGAATGCATTCTGATTCATAATTCTAACGCTTCATTCACGCGAAAATATCGCCGCCTATATGCTGTGACGATCGTCTAGCTTTATGAATTTTTTTTTAGAGTAGGCTGGTGGTAAATCAGTATGTCAGTAAATCCATGTAAATCATTCATAAATCAGTAAATCAAGGATAAATCACTGTAAACCGGTAAACCGTGTATATCAGTAAACCATTGTAAATCAGGAAATCATTATAAATTAATGAAAATAAATAAATCATCAGTGTAAATAATGGTAAAGTGGTAAATCAAGAGCAAGTAAATGGCGATCGCGTTCGTCTGCTACGATCGTTTGGTTTGGAAATGGATTGTAAATCATGAATCATCCTAAATCAGGAAATGACGTAATTCAGTAAATCAAAGATAAATCAACAAATCAAAAGGTAAATCAGTAAATGAAGGGAATAAATTTTAAATAATAAAAGTAAGTCAGTAAATTAAGTACAAGTCAAGCCTTAGCCGGACTCCTCGGTGTTCTTGGTCTTCAGATTAACACGAGAGTCTCTTTGAATGGTAGAACAGCGTTCGCTCATTACTTGCCGACTATACGGCGTTCGACAGACGGCGTTCAGCGACGACAAGATCGCACGTGACAAATGGAGTATAGCCGTGCGTCGACACGGAGTTGGGAGGTCGCGTTCGTGTTCGGCGAGCGTCAAAGTGCATAAACGGGCGCTAATGAACGAGTCATTGACAAATGGTGCGCAGCAGTCGAAGACTTCAATCGGGCTCGTGTTCCGCTGGAGATTTGACGCAAAATGAATACCGCAATCGTCCATTTTCAGGTCCTCGTCCGTTTTGCGGTTCGAGTTGATAGATTTCCATCATTGATTTGTCCCTTCCCTTTATTGAATCTATTTTACCGCGAAGTGGAAAGCAGATATGAACGATGAATTCATGCGAAGAGAGAAACTTTATTCCCGTTGCAATAAAGAGTTGAAGGCGAACGTCACTTATTGAAATGGGGCAGTTTGCTTGTAAGCTAGTTGGAAACAAGAACACAACTGTGATATGTGTAGGTTGAGTTTGTATGGTAAAGGTAATGGTACGTATTGTTGAAAATTTGCAAGCCAGGGCTATGTTATGCAGTGGACTGCTGTGGTGGGGGACCCGGGGGAAATAAGTCTAAAAGAATAACCCTTCCTTCCCCCCCCCCCCCCCCAAAAAAATTTAAAACTTTTCTTTTTTGGGGGGGGTGGGGGGGGGGGGGGGGGGGGGACCCGGGACTCGGAACTAATTCGTTTAGTCTTATTCTTTGCTCCATTTTTTGTTTTGTTTAAATAACGGTACGGAGTTCCTGCTATCGGTTTCTATAACTAATAGTCGCAGAGTATACTCTAAGTCTGGCTAAAGCAGAACTTGTTTCGTTTCGCGCCGCACAGTTTCAAAAAACTGGCATGAATAGCAATGTTCTCGTAAACACGAGTTTTCCAGAAAGAAAATGTTTGAAGAAAACTTTTCCAGCAAGAACTTCCTCCCAACTACGAAAACTAAGTCTTCCATTTAAAGATTAAATTAAAAAAATTCAATAATATTGATTTGTATTCGTACGAATAGTAAGCTGGTTGCAGTATGATTCCTGGGGGGAGGGGGGGGGGAAGGCTGCTACCATTGAATTTATTATTTTTTCTTCGTACGTCTAACTTCTGTGCACGCGTGTGGGGGACGAAAACGGGTCCTACTTAATGGAAATTTCTGTGGGTCTCCCCACCCCCACCCCTAATCCCCCGAAATAATAATTTTGACTTTGAGCAGGAGTGTGTTTCTCTTGCTTCATTGATCGATGAAGCGATTGCCTCATACTTATCCCATGGTTGTATTTTGCGTTAGCTACGGCTCGATCGTAAAACTTGTTCGAACGGATTTTTAATGACTTATTTCAATAGAAATTTTCCACGCCGCAATAAAAGATCTGTTAATCAAATGTACACCAATCGTTTCATTAGATTTGATTTCTGTCCTCTCCTGGTTCTGAGGGGTGCTAACTAGAAAAGTTGGACTTGGAAAATGTTGGGTCGTAAGTTTTTTGTGGACCATCCTCTATAAACGAAAGAGGAAAATAAGCCAAACAGCAAAAATCATACACTAGAAACAACGTCGTACAGTAAGCCACCTTTATGCTCTTACGTCTCGTCGTAGCGGCATCACCCGGATTCGAAATGGCAACCCAATTCGTCCCCCGACCATTGATAGATTAAACAGTACGGAAAACCAATGGGCTCTGGATAGGTTAAATAAATACGGGTGCAAGCCTATTTACGTTGCCTTTTGGACTTACATGTCACACTGCCTGAGCGGGGAATCGAACCCACGACCTTTAAAATCGAAGGATGGAAATGAAAATTGGCTTTCCTACCGCTGAGCCATACTAACACGGCCGTGTCAGCATGTCTCAGCTGTAGGACCTAGTTCTTTGATTTCAAAGGTCGTGGGTTCGATTCACCTCTCAGGCAGTCAGACATATACGTCCAAAAGGCAACGTAAATAGGTTTACATCCGCATTTGTGTAAATCACTGACATAGCGTCTGTATCGATATGGCTGTCCCTCCACTGGCATAAAGATGACTCAGTGAATTCATCATTAAGGTCACAGCTGTAACCAAGGCTCCATTCGACTGAGAATTCTTGCAGCCATAGGCAATGGAGAAGGAAGACACATTTAATCCTTGATAGAGTCTTTATACTTATTTGCCTTCCTTCTCCATTGCCTGTAGCTGTAAGAATTCTCAGTCGAATGGAGCCTTCGTCTCAGCTGTGAACTTAATAACAGGTACAGTGAGTCATCGTTAAGCAGTTGAGGAGTGGCCGTAACGGTAAAGGCGCCATGTCAGTGATCTGATGGGAACGAATTAGGTTGCCAGTTCAAATACGGGTCATGCCCTTTGGACATCATAAACTTTTCTGTCACAACTCCGAAAACCAAGTAAACGATAAGAAGCGAAGAGGGGAAAATGGCTGCCGACACGTAGAAGTAACGTCAGGTGAGCAGCCGCAGAACGAGCTGGGCAGCAGCCACTAGTGTGGAGAAACCTGACCACCCCACGCAGTTTAAGTCCATGCTTAAACAGTGGCATGCCTCAGGTGTCCGTCCTTGGGCCTCTACTACATTATTTTTCTTGACGATCTAACGATTACAACCAAAGATTGAAGTCTTAGAATTATGCTGATAGTTCTGAAAAAGTGGGGTAAAGAACGACCTGCTTCCACCAACGGCACCAGAAGGCAGCACTTGTCTGGTTCTCGTAAGAGGCGAAACTTGAAATAAACAATGGCGGCGTTGTTACCATGGTAACCATGGTAACAGAGACAATATCTGCGAAAATAGACAAAATACTCGTGCGTGGGCAACATCCGGAGTTGAACTTATTCTGTGTTCGATTCAAACTGTATATAGTTCGTTACAAGAAACGTAAACCACGGAAGATGCTTCAGCCTTAATAGCCGATGAGCACGCTTGTCGGACGTACTCGGAACATAAAACCATGTGTTATACTTAGCTCCACTCGTAACGACAACACGTTTTAAAAGAGAATGTTGGATTTTAAAAATAAAACTTTATCAGCCAGTTCCGATTTTGCTTAAAATTATTTTAATGTCCTAATCTGAAATTATGATGTATTTTATGCGATCAATTTTGTATTCTTATCGTGATCAATTTGCTTTAGTGATGCTAAATAGTTTTCATCCCCATGATGCTTTGCGTTTTCGATACTTGATGACAGCGCCCGCTGGCGGTAAATCGCTGAAAGCAGTACTTCTTTCATCCAATTGTTTACCGTTGTCAGAGAAAGAGTGGCACTACCTATATATTTTTCTACCCTGGTGAGGAGGCTCAGGGACCTCTGGATGCAACCAGTTTATTGAGCTTCAGCTTTCTCAGCTGGATTGGATGATTGGTCTTTTGCTCGGCATCAACCTATACCATCTACTCGGTATAATGTATTCCACAATGAAAACCAAAACCGAAACCTAGATTACTCTATGTTCCATGGTAAAGTTTTTTCCCGCAGTATTTTCATTAAAGTAAACACCTTGGGATCTGGTTTACTTTAGATTTAAAATCGAATTTGTTACTTCTGGAGATGCAAGTACGCATATATCCCGTTTAAAGGACCTCTCTATGGACCAATATTAGACAAAGCAAGCTCTGTGTAGTCACCTTATCATGTGTAGTATTGACCAGATCGAGGAAAGTGATCACCGTTTTACCGGGTCTCATAGGGCAGCCAAAAAAATAAATTTGATAGTGACCGACTGATTGCTACTTTCGACTTTAAACTTTACTCATTTTTAGCCAAAGCGCCTAGAAAGCATTACATGGCAGACGACGAGAGAGACAATTTAGCTGGAGAAATCCCATGCTCTTTGACACGCCACAATCGACATGAGCAAGAGGCACCACACGGCCATTCTCTTTCCGAAATTGCTAGAGGCGGCCGAAGCCAAGATCGAACCCCGACCTTACGGACAGGAAACGGTCGTGCTAACCGATCGTCAACCTACGTTGTTGTTCTTCACTGAAAAGCGCTTTCTCAGGTATTCTTTACTGAATATCATCATTGACTTCGAGCCTTCCAAGATCCATGAGCGACGCACTGATGGCGGACACGTACAACCA
Organism: Lithobius niger; assembly: GCA_023313725.1. Classification (NCBI taxonomy): domain Eukaryota; kingdom Metazoa; phylum Arthropoda; class Chilopoda; order Lithobiomorpha; family Lithobiidae; genus Lithobius; species Lithobius niger. The sequence goes on from JAHWFP010194008.1 coordinate 6,828, forward strand.
TTCTTTGAAATGTGTTGTTCCGAGCAGGACCCCCATGACAACAGGGGGTTCAGGTGGACCCGCAGTACCCAGACCCGTTCAATCAAGAGGCCTTCACGGCCAGAAACATTTTTTCCCATTTATGGTTTTATGATGACAATTGTAGTCAATTGTGATCGAGATATCCGGGTTTTTTTCCCCGATTACTGTCAGGGTAGAGGGACCCTGACAGTATGTAAGAAAATACTTCTCTACTAATGGTAGAGTTGCACCGTTGTGGATCTGTCTTCCATTTGCATTTGTCGAATGTGCCATTTTGGACAGTGTTAAGAAACAAGTGAGGAAGGTAATCCTTTCCAAGCAGCCTATCTTTTTATACCTTTTTAATTAAATGTCTTGCATTGTTTTGATCCGTTTTAAAGTTGCGGGTCACACCAGTCGCCTTTAATACATTAAATCAATAAACAATCAAGGTGCGGCTCGTGCGTCAGTAGCTATTTTCATTCATGTACCTTTTGAATGTGTGGGTCAATAAACACTCCATTTATTTATATTTCGTATTTTAATGTACGTGTTTGTATTTTTTTATTATGCTTCTGTAACAATGTGATGGTTATTTAGATGTCAGGGGCAGATTGAAGTATATTCATTCGGCAGTCTTTTGTCGTTATAGCATTGAAGCGAGAGCACAAGCGCCATGTCATAATCTTATTTCGGCCCGGGGCAAACTTCTCTTTCCCCTGTCACTTTTGACGCCGTCGGGTTACCAGGGCGACAGCAGCAACAACAACAACAACAGCCGCGGTAGCAACGACAGCGGCAAGGGCGGGCGATTGTAGCGCCTTCTGCTTGCTGGTCGTTTTCTCGTTTCTTGTGTGTATGTCGTAAAGGCGATTGGTTGATGGCAGCGTGTGTGCGTGTGTGTGTGTGTGTGTGGGCTTGTCAATGGGACGCGTGCGCACGGGGGCCCCGAAGCAATCAATCGTAATTGTATTTGACGATCGATTTTTACAGAGCTAACACAATGCGAAATCTTCGAGCCTTTCAAATTGATTGTATAAACATGATCTAATCACGAGAAATTTCATTACAGCCGCCAACCAGTCAATAGTACGAAGGCATCCTATAAAAAGAGACAAGAAAACGAAATGGGAACAAAAAAAATGAAGGAGAGAAGAGAGAAGAGACGAAAAAAAAAAAGAAGCAAAGAAGGAAAGAAGATAAGAAAAAAGATGACGCTGCTGACAATGGGTAGAAGGCGCGAAACCCGAGTTTAGGAAGTGCGCAACAGAGGGCACTGACTGGCGTCTGTTAACTACCCTGGAGCAGTGTGTGGTGCAACCCCCGTCCCCCCCCCCTCTCTTATAGCTCCGGGGATGCAACGCTGGCTTGCACCGTAAAAAACAAAAACTCTCCATTCACAACAACTAAAACTCAGCCTCGGATGTTTTCTTTAAGGCGTCAATCTTGTTAACCTAGAAGAAAAAGGCGATAGCATCGTTCGTGTTCCTTGTTTTGCGTAAGAGCAAATCTCTTTACAGGCTGCGTATACATCAGTGCTGAAATTTGCAAATCTGGCAAACTTTAGTCCTCAACTTCCACCGAACAATGATGGTAAACAAACACAAACAAGGCCATAATTTGCTGAGAACACAAAGACCTTCGTTAGAACTTGCAGTTCTTTTAAAGACAGGATGTTCGAGAATCTAGGGAAACCACAATATAAATCTAAAACAATAAAAGTAGTCCTAGACCCTCACTAGAATAATTCCCGATGTTCGGATGCCTAGATCAAGTTCTTCCAGACTATACTGTCACAGATATGCAATAGCGCCTATTGCACAATTTTAATTACGTACAAGATTTGCTTCAAAAGTGCAAAAGTAACATGTTTACTATGCACTTATTGTGTACGCGGCCTATCTTGAGTTCTGTAGATATTTTATGAGCGGCTACGTCTTCCTGGAGGGAGCGGCTTTAATCGACGGCCGCCATTGTTTTTGTAACCATCGTGGATATCAACAAGGCACTCTGCTACCAAAAACATACAATTGATGATCTGTGTCGTTCTGGGGAGAACTCAAGATAGGCCGTGGACACTATATAGTTACCTGCATAAGGTCTTATGTATATTTATTTAACGTTCTTTTTTGTTCAATGGTAAATCTCGTCATGAAGAGAAACGCACGATAACTCCGATTTGAACTTTTGAGCTGTCATCAGTAGTTTTGAAATGCTAGCATTACACAGATCCCTATTATTTTTTAATACTACTGACGTTGAAAGGCTATTTTAACGGCCTTCCGTTGACTTTGATTCCTAAACTAGAAAGTATCAGCATTTTACAAAGGATGTGCGTGTACAACGTATTTACGAGATCAATTTTTTCTTCTTTTTTTTTTCAAATTTCCGAGAACAAATTCAAAGTTGCAATGAATATCTAATGCATTATTTCCCGAATGAATTATTCGTGCCACTCCACGAAAGGGTTTATTTGTGTTTCCCAATAATTGAAAAGGTCACCTTTTTACCAAATCATTACATTTAGGAAATGGGAAAGTCGAATCTGAAGCTGAAATCGAAACCTGCTATAGTCTAGGGTTTATGTGTTATATTACCAGGAGCGGTATTAAGGAGGGTTCTCCTAGTTAATTCTGCCCAATGGTCCACCACACATTCTGAGTCACGACATTATGCGACCACTTGTCAGACGAGTGGCCGTTTTTACTTTTGCGGATTAACTTACGTTAAATATTACTCTGTGTTATATCACTAGTATTGCGAATAGTACGTGCACGTATTAATTCTCAAGCAGTAGCATCTACATGACCTTGATGCGAAGAAGTTTTGTTTCTCAAGCAAAAGATGATTGGCGTAGAAATTGTGTTGCTTAACACCCAGCTCACACTCGCCAGAAAGTTATGGCCTCTTAGCATTGTTTTGGGTAAAATAAGATTTTGGCCATGTTACATCAATTGCCTCGGAGCCAGGAAGCGAAATCCGCAGCTTCTCTCCCAGACGCACTTGTGGCAAGCGACAGCATACAAAGTGAGAGTTACAACATGGATATTCCCATGATGAATATGCACTCATAAGCTCGTGGTGTCACGTCCACTACGTTTGCCAGAATGAGTCCTTTCGCAAACGGTACAATAAATTCTGAGACTGGCATCTTGGCAGTTAGGTACTGCAGATTTCCTTTACCACAGGCAGCATTCCGTTTATATCGATTCTGCCTTTTCCACACCTATGTCAGTGATCAACGGGATACCACAGGCACCGTCCTTGGCCCTATTCTGTTTTTGTTGTACATTGAAGTAAAAACAAGAATTTCATAAAAAATACACAAACTGCTTATGCAAAAAATCGCAACATTATTATTTCCATAGACGAAAGACAAAGCTCTCTATTGGGTGGTTCCGATAGGCGGGTTGTATTATTGTCAGTTTCGTGTGGTTTTGTCTGGTTTTGTTATTATTGTCAGTTAGGTTAGGTTAGGTAAGTTTGGGGTTTGGCATTTCATACTGGGGCAGTTAATTGGTTAGGTTATGTTAATGATGATTTAACGAGTTTCCGAAATTTGGGATCAATTTGTAGTGCCTTCCGTGAAAATAAAAGGTAGGTTTTTTCTCTTTTTTTGAATTTCGGGCTATGTGCGTAAAGGGTACATGGGAAGAAAACGGGCTCTCGTCCGATTTTTTTAATGGACTAAGAATTACCTGCTGAGTAATGTTTTCCTTTTCCATTTTTGGGACAAACGCACCGTTTGACCGTGGTGAAAGTCCAAAGTTAGCACCGCGCTGCACCAGAAAGCATGAAAATGGGCGAAAGTCCGGCAAGTAAAACGCCAAACCCCAACCAGTTCATTACCTCAAGTGAAATGCCGAAGCCGGTTCCTAACCTAACCGACAATAACAACAAAACCACACGACACTGACAATAACAACCCACCTATCTGAACTGATTACGGGAAAAAAATATCAGCTGAGAACATGGGAAGAAAACAGCCTCTCGTCCGTCAGCACAAAGAGTGAGGCTTTCAATAATTTCTGACGGCCACTACAACAAACTGTTACTCTAAATAATCGATTATACAATAATTACCTGATTAACAGGAGCCACATAACTACACGAATTGGCAATTCGCATAGAATCCTAGGATGCCTTCTCGGCGAACCGTAAAGTAGTCACCATTTTTTCCCCAGTGGTTTGCCAATAGCCCAACAACAGATAGAATTCCGTTTTCCGTGCTTGTTGTCAAAACCTGAAATAAGCTGGGCCATTTCCGGTACAACTTTTTTTCATACAGAAACATAATTAGCAAAGATTTTTAGTCAAGGACCTACAAACCTTCACATGCAAACGATTTAGCCACAAACTGTTCAATAACAATGCCTACAATTTGCTGGCACGTCTTCTAATCGAAATCATGAAAAATCGACTAATATTTCAGTCACTTCCGGCAATACGGTAAAGGTGATAGGCATGACCCGTTCAAATAAATGACTAGAGTGGGACGTAACGTCATTTAACAATAGCTCACGACGCAAGCTCCTTTTTCTCCCCAACTGTATTTCAATAACTGCTTTATGCATTACATGCATAAGCAGTTAAAAAAAAACACTGTGCAGTAGGCTGGCATAAAAACTTCGACTTGTACCAGCCTACTGCACTGTTCGAGGTCGGTTAGGGATGCTGGGTGGAACAATGATGGCTACGAATAAGCAATAAAGCCAGAGTCCGCCATTGTTGTTTTAATGGTTCAGTTTAATTAAGATGGTAAAGCTCGGCAGCCAAGACGGAACTCTGCTAAAATCACGCTAATGAGATGGGGGTTAATTAAAATGAAAGGTTTGCGAACACGATGACTCAAGTTTGGGCAATTGGGGGGGGGGGGGGGGGGGGAAACGGGAAGACTAATTTCTAGTAGTAAAATAGAAATCTAGACACACGCTAGTGTGTCGCTCCAAGTTAGGCAACAAACATCACAACAATCATCGCATCAATTCAATTGTCGAGGTTGTAAACCATTGTAGCGCGACGCCATAGCGTCAGTGTCTTCTTATATCCTGAAACATAGTGGGGCACATTTTAGGTACTTGGATAAACATAATAATGCGGTACAAAAGCTTAAATTGTGTTGAAATCGAGAGCAATGACTCACCTGACAAAAATTAACTCTTGTAGGAATGCCAGCTAAGCTGCTTTCAATGCAAAATCTGACCCTCAATGACGTTGAAAATGTGTTACTACTGGCCCTAATAACCCTATGGGATTTAACATGGGGATGAGCGGAGCTAGCTAGTCCGCTCATCCCCATGTTAAATCCTATACGGTGATTATTCATCGATACCGAGATAACGGGAAGGCTTCCAGCTATGAGATTGGAATGAATGGGTGCCGAACAATACGAACTGCGTACCTTTTACGGTTTGGAGCTTGGGGCGTAACGGAGATGGCGTGGGAAGGCGCGTAATTCAGGGCAGGATTTATCAGCCCTGAATTTTACACTTTTGCACTTGTGCACTTTTTTAGGGGCGGCATAACTGTTTAAACACAATTGTACGTGAGAAAAGCTGGTGCGAGTTTTGCGGGAGCTTCGCTTTTCATAAAAATTTATTAAGTAAATGCTGGCGCCATCTCTTGTTAGAATTAAGCTAACCTCAGACCAGACTAAAAATGTTACGAAATACCGCATCCTGTCAAGAAGTGACGCTATATTATGTACGCGGCCTATATTGAGTCCTGTAGGTATTTTATGAGCGGCTACGTCTTCCTGGAGGGGGTGGCTTTAATCGACGGCCGCCATTGCTTTTGTAACCATCATGGATATCAACAAGTCACTCTGCTATCAAAAACGTACAATTGATTATCTGTGTCGTTCTGGGGCGAACTCAAGATAGGCCGTGGACACTATAAATAAGTTGTTGCTACCATGTGCATACACAATACACATCAATAATAATTTCCACAACAATAACTATACAGTACCATGTATGCCGATTTTGAGGTCGACAAAGGCTTATTTTTTTTTTCAAATATCTGCGAATTATGCAGGGTATCACAATTCAACATTTAGGGCCTTAGGGCTTCGGGCAGATGACCAGGAGTGGTTAACGCTCGTTAAACCCTTTGAAACCCTTTGAATTCAACATTTTTTCTCTATCATCTCAATGTCGTGTCAGCACTTAATTAAGTGCAGGATCAGTGCTATACGTGATACGGCCTACTGACAGTTTTTTTTTTTTGTTTAAATATGCCATTTACGAACTTTTCATTGCATGGCCACTTTGTGTTGGGTTGGTTGTCATGCGTTGCTCGTAGTAACGAAATAAAATGAGTAGCCATGAGCGAGTGAAACTAAGCCTAAGCGGCACTCATTACCAAAAAAAGGGAAAACAAGGAAAGACAGGGACGTGGCCCTAGCTAAAATTTCTTATTTTAAGTTATTTTTGCCCTACCAGTTTTTCCATAGGTCGCAAACGAACATACAACTTAAGAAAAATACTAGATTGGGGGGGGGGGGGGAGAATAAATTAAACAGTCTGTAAGAGTCTGTGGGAGGGGAAGAATTGGGGGCACTGAAGAGCGAGCGGTATTATGGTTGGGCCTACAGGCGGCAAGAGCTTAAATACGGCCCTGGCGTAAATACGAAAATATTGTTATAACCATTGTTAGTATTGTCGGCATCGTCTCCCATTGTTAGTATTGACGGCACCGGTTCTCGTCAGATCCCCGAAGTTAAGCAGCATTGGGCTGGATTGATACTTGGGTGGGTGACCGCCTGGAAATCTGGCTGTTGCAGACATAAGGCCTTAAGGCTTCAGGCAGATGACCAGGAGTGGTTAACGCTCGTTAAACCCTTTAACCCTTTTTCGTCTAGAATGAGAACGTGTATACTGACGCCCGTGCCTAGACACACACTAGTGTATTACGATAAATCTAAACAACGTTGCAAAGAAATTGTATTCACGTCTAATTCACGAAAAATAAACCAACTGTAAAAGCAAAACAAACAAAGCCAAAAACTGGTAAAGAGGCCACCAAGTTGAGAGTGGTTCGGCCCTTCAAAGGAGTAATATCAACACACCAAAACTAACGAAATAAAACAAATTACAACAACCAAACCAAAAACCTATAGAGAAGTGACCAAGTTGAGAATGGTTCAACCTATAGGCAAAAGGTAGTAGCAAATTGTTGTAAACCAATTTCTTGTTAACGTGGCACTTTATTACACATCTGCACGATAGTGGAGTTGAGTCAATACACAATTAAAAAAAAAAGGAGTAATATCATATCAAAAACCAAAACTGGTAAAAGGGGCCGCCGAGTTCCAAATGGTTTGGCCCTTCAAAGGAGTGATATCAACACACCAAAACATTCGCCAACTTAATCGCACCGAATAATACTTGGGACGTTAAATGAAAAATTGAACATTGCTACTGAAAGTAGCAATGTTCTAGTTTTCATTTAACCTTCGAACTATTAAGCGGTGCGATTAAGTTGGCGAATGTTTTGGTGTGTTGATATCGCTCCTTCGAAGGGCCAAACCATTCGGAACTTGGCGGCCCCTTTTACCAGTTTTGGTTTTTGATATGATAACTTACTTTCGCCTTCGGTTGGAACGGAATGCTGAGGGTTTGGGGCAAGCGATTGTTGCCGTAGCAGTGGATAGTCATATTGTTGGGATGGCGACCCTCCAGCTTACAACATAGGGCGCAGACATAGGGCCTTAGGGCTTCGTCGGGCAGATGACCGGGTGCGGTTAACGCTCGCTAAAATCCTTTGACCCTTTGTCCAGCTTACAATGTTGGTCATAAGATTAAGAGCACTTTAATCGCTGTCAGTGTGGCGGGTCTGACGAAACGGTTTTTCACTTTCTGATTGAGTGTCCTTTATGGACTGCGCAGCGTCGCTTCGTGTTTGATGGAGGAGGGGATCCTCTAGCCGCAATTTTGAGAGTTCCCCCCATGTTCCTCATAATAAGAAGAATCTTCGTAAAACCCTTGGCTTCTGTAAAGCAACAGAACGTTTTGAGTCTCTTGTTATTAATTCGTGACAGCCCCAGCGTTGGCTTGCTTGCTCCCCTCGGGTTCCTGTGTTCCCTCACCAGCCATGTAGGTACAAGGAGATAGCATTGTTGGACTGAGCCGTCAATGTATTGACGGTAGTGTGTTTCCTTGTTTAGCCGTAAGTCAGCATGTAGGTATAGGGCAGAGTGTATGGCGTTAGGGCCGAGTAAACTCTCATAATAAAAGTAACTAAACTAAACTAAACTAGAGCACTTTTACATTGTTGTATAGAAATTGGTGTACGACAATATACAATATCGGGGCAACAGTGAGTTGCTACGAGGGAAAGGCAAACTGAGGGAGAGGCTTGGTATAGACAAGATCTATTGTGGCAAAGTAGTATTTCACTGCCGTGCATCATACATCCAGTGACCCTGATGAGCACCCCGTGGTCCATCCGGATCTGACCCTACACTAGTCCATACACGTATAAATTGTGGCAGGGGCGAATAAAGAATACGTAGTATGGGTGGAGTATAAATCATTCAATAGAATCGGGCGTGCGTCACACCCAAACTGGGTCTCACCACAAAACATAAACCCTAACTTTCAACCGAATTGTATCAGATTTTCAATTCTGTTCTGTAGGTTACCTTATTTCGTTATTTATTTGATAAATAAGTATAAATTAATTAGTCGAGTTTACTCCAGATCAGTTAGCTTACTTAGCTTAGGTTTAAAGTTGGTCGAAGTGCTTATATAAGTTACGGCGAGATGCTGTTGTCGCACCGTAGTTTGACATCGATTTGCTCTGGCGGTTCTGAAACGCGTTCGACGCGAGATAAGATACTGCAGAAAAGTTCATGGACTTGCCGTTGTCGATTTTTGGGAATGAATTCATCATCATCAGCGCGTGAAAATATTTTTCAACAACTGTAATAACAAAATTAGACCACATTTGCCAGTGCGTGCTATATTAATACATTTTAACATTACAGGAAATGTTTTAGATTGGATTTCTGATTTACTCTACCACAGGCAGAAGTCCGTATATATCGGTTCTGTCTTTTCCACACCATGTCAGTGATCAGCGGATCCCCAAGAATTCTAAAGAAAAGGGGGGAGGGTTAAAACAGTGAGGGAAGCTAACACAAGGCAGACAGTTTTTGTGTGCATATCTCTGACTCAATTACTTTTCTGTTTTCGTGTAACAAATTGAGTCAAGCTTTCATACCGATAGTATAAGGAATTCATTGTTTTTAACATTTATTATTTTTAATTTTAATGTTTTTAATTTGAATGGTAATGCAAGCTTTTCTATTAATTAGTGTTACTCAGAAACAGAACTAACTACTTCGCCTTGTGATTGTTTCTTTATTTAGGAAAAACACTTAGTTAATGGTTTTACACTGTATAAGGTTGGCTAAGTCTGGGTCAGTAAATCACTTTGGGTCACAGGGTCATCCAGATCTTAGGATCAGTGGGTCTCTGGGTCAGTAAGTCTACATAATGGTCTAGCATACTGACCCATCATCCAGTGGCTCAAACGAAAATGGTGACCCATGTGACCCAAAGTGATCCAGTGACCTAACAAATAAACTTAGATTTTATTTTTAAGGTTGTTTGACCCAGTAACTTAAAAAAAAACCGTTGGGCACATGCCCTTTAATACCCACTTGGCAAATATCAACAAACAAAACGATGGCCGTGTATGTTATGAAGTATGAAGCCGGTTATAAAAAAAAGTATTATTTGGTTTGGAGCAGTGTGCCCTAACCTCCCACCTGAGGGTCCCCTGGAGGTAAGACAGTTTTTGTTCACACAAAAGTAAAGCTTCTCAAAATGGTGGCTGTGCATGTTATAAAGCCAATGTTGAAAAGTAATGTATTATTTGGTTTGGGGATGTGGACTCTAACTCTCTGCCCCCAAATAGGACTAAAAAATTAGTTCTACACTTAAGAGCTTTCCAATTGTCGTTACCAGAAAAACCTTTACTCTTTTTTTTTTTTACGAATTTAACTTGTTTGCCCCACTCGCATAAAAAAATTCTTCTATTAACAGAAATTATTTTTATCTAGTTTTTTTTTTCTCTCAAAGGCTGTGATTGCCCTAGGCACAAAAGAAAATAAAAACCTTCTTCAATATTTGGAAGTAATCATTTGTTTGCTATTTTTGTAGAATGCTAAACATATGTGATAAATTCAATTTTTTCCCTCATGCAAAAATGGGGCCACAGGCAGTGCTCGCAACCTTGTATTTAAACTGCCCACCTTCCCTGCAACTGAATGTAAAGAGCCCAATTGATAACTCAATCCTATGGATTCCATTTTCTTTGCCTTGGTGTAGAGTTAGTGCTATGACAAATGAACTACTCCAACAAATATGAAGGACGAAATTTAGCTTCTGTTTGGTGAACACCATGTGTCACATAAACTCAGCTGTGTGTCACTGGCTGCCTAAGGTCATGTGACACGTTTGGACGCCATTTAATTTGCGAAACTACAATGTTGATGAGCTACTTGAACAAGGGGAGGAGGGTTGTAAACTATTGTGTGCGTATGATTAATTTTTCGTCCTGCAACTTGGTGCTTGTTCAGGCAAGCCAGTTGTTTGGTGGCTACTGAGGGTGGAAGAAATATTATGGACAAAAGATGGCAAGGAAGCATGTAAGTTGTTTGCAGAGAAAGAACAAAGTGAAGTAGGGAGTGTTTATTTAATTTATAGGCATTTTGGGGAACTGTTGTTTAATAATAGATGTTGAGAAGTGTTTGTCGATGTGAGGTAAGGGAAACGAGTGCTTTAAAGCAACAAACCAAAGAATAACATTTAAAAATTACTTTAAATGCCACAAACCAGCTACTAACATTGCAGGGAAGAGGATAGTGGGGAGATTATAAATGAGCCCAACGCCACTAGCCTTCCCCTTCCCCAACAAGCTTGAAGTATTGTTTTATACAATATCTAACAAAAAATGCTAACCCAAGGAATTGTGTGTATAAGCAATAAACCAGAGACTAACATTGTGTTAGGGGGTGGAGGTAAGGGAGAGTTACAAAGGGTCCTCCCTACGGTTTGAAAGTCAAGGTTTAAAAAAAAATTGATTTCAGTTTTCTTTAAGCTGCTCCGTGGTTAACGCCACAAACCAGACACTAACAGTGTAGGGAAAGGATGGTACATTTACTCCCCTAACTTGAGTTAATGCTATTGGGGGATACGTGCCCCGCCCCCCTCACCCCGCAGTGGGGTTGAACTTGCTACCATAGGTATTTGTTTCCAGTTAGCCTTCATATGCATCCGTATCAACCTTCGTGCTTTTCACAGAAAAGTAAACACAATTTTTTTTTTTTTGGGGGGGGGAAGCCAACCCCCTCCCTAGAGAAAAGGGGGTTTGACCCTGCTGCCATACCCATTTGTTTCAGTTATTCTTCATCTTCATCTATACTAACGTTCATGCCTTTCATGAAAACTGAACGATTTATATACCATTTTATGCTATTTTTTGGGAGGGGGGAGGAAGGGGTAAGCCACGCCCGGTCCCCTCAGCTGTGTTTGTGTTTCGAACTTGCTATCATAGCTGTTTGTTTTCAGTTACCCTTGATGTGCATCCCTGATGTACCCATGATGGGCAGTTGTTCAGAATCTTATCGATTTTAGCATTGAAATGCTAAATTGTTGCTAGAAATGGCTTAATTCCTGCTATTTTGAGAGTTAGTAACGAATCAACTGATGGTCCTACGACCTTAAATTTGGTATCAGGTAATACACTCAGATAAGTACTTCACTCCCATATTCGTTTCATATGTTTAACACAATTATTGTGGAAATTATGAACTCGTTATTTACTCATTTTTCTTCCGAGAGTAGGCAGCTTCGGTACAGTGTTGGATTTATCCGGAAAATAAATCGATGGGGAATAAAGTTTTTTCAACTGTCAGTCAAGCCATATTTTTTTTCAGTGAATAAACATTACAAATTTACATAAACCAACTGGAGAGGGACAAAAGAGCCATTAAATACTTAAACATAAAATTGTGAAATCGGTACCAAACAGAGTTTGAGCACATGCTAGTGCATTATGTAAACAAACTCGGTACCATGTGCAAAAGAATTCAGGGAATAAAGTTTTATAGGCTCACAAATACGAAATTGTCACACTTAATGGCACGTATGTTGATCTTTTGAAAACCGTTTGGAGAAAATAGTTTTGGTCTGTAGATTTTTTTTAATGATTTTTTTCCTTTTGTTGTTCAATCTCTGCCTGTGCTAGTTGAGACCTAGTAGAGCAAGTTGCCAGTAGGAGAGCTGATGATTGGGTTTTAAAGCATCTTCGTGAATCCTGTTCATGGGGTACCACAGAGCTCCGTCCTTGGCCCTATTCTGTTTTCTTTGTACATCGCAGATCTAAAAACTGATAATAACCAGTGTTCAGTGCCAAAATATGCCGACGATGGTTGCTTATACAAGTGGTCCATTGAATGTGCAGACCATTCCAAGTAAAATTTCTGAGCTGGCACATATTAATGATTGGTTGATAAAATGGCAATAACGTATTAATAACACTAAGTCTAACAACCTTCATTTCGGTAAAAATAACCTAAAATAGCGTATTTTATTGACAGTTGGTTGCTAAATGAAGCAAAGATCATTAAAAATCTCAGTGTTCGGATATCCACAGACCTAAAGGTAACCACCCATTGCAATCATACCGCCTCAAGCGCAAAAATAAGAGCACAACCCATCAGGCACTGTTTTGTAACTAAAGACAAAACCACCTTAATTTGGGCTTTCTTGGTTTTCATCTGTCCCATACTGGAGTACGCCAGCCAAGTCTGGTCACCATATCTCATCAAGAATATTGACATATTGAATCAGCCCAGAAAGTGGTCACCAAGTACATTCCAGGATTACATAATTCGCCATAACTGGAATGCCTAAAATTTCTCAAATTGGGAGTCATAGGAGAAAGGCGCTAAAAGCTGACCTTTATATATCTCACTCACATACTTTATTATGCATAACCAAACTGCAGTTGAGCCTGAGAGGTTTTTTTTTTTTTTTTTTACTTTAAGCCATATCTTCACATCCTTTAAAATTAACGTATGGCTCCTCTGATAGAGACAATTACAAGCAATTTTTTTTTGCTAACCGTGTTGTGCCCATTGGAATTCCGTGCAGCCTGGGCTGGTCTCGGCACAATCCTGTGTGTATCGGTATCGGTCTGTATTGGTGTTTATTTACCGATATTTTAGCCGATACGACCAACTTCCGTGCACGCTGGCTACTCCACCTAGCTTGTGAGAAACCTTTCCTGCATAGCATCGCTTGTATCCCATGACGTTATCTGCACAGCAGCTTAGTGAATTCAACGTGTTGTGCATTGCCAGAATCAGGGCATGGCTTCTTGGGATTAGGCCTATCTGCAGTGTACTCTGGGTTTTTTTTTTACAGTCGAAGGTACACTTAATTTTCTTGCACACCAGTTTCATAATGATGAAGTATGCTTTTGACTTTCTGACCCATTTACTTTTTTTATCGGTATCGGTATATCTGAATCGGTGTATCGGATCTGTATCGGATCGGCGTGTGAGGGAAAAATCGGTATCGGATTGGATCGGTATTTTTCTGTATCGGTCGATCCCTAAGGCCGAGTGAGGCTGCTGAGCTTGGCTGACATGGATGTTCGGTGCTGCCGGCTGGTGGTGGATATTGGATAGGCGCAGTGTTGCGTAATTTTAACTGGGACAGTCCCCCGTCCTTATAGGTCAATAAAATACGGATTATCGAGATCCCACTGTTGACATTCACACACGCACATACATGTGATTTCCCGTTAGCAGTTCTGTATCTCACTGCGGACTTCCCATTGCGGACATCAATAGAATATAATTAGTAGTGGGAATCTCGGTGATCTGACGACACACAAACAAACAAATAATATTATCTTATTTGTATAGAGTAGAACAGCCCCCCGTATAGCCGGTTTTTTGTAGCATTGTTATGATTTCCCGTTTGCATGCAAATACTGAATTTCCCGTTAACAGTTGCCCACGCTTTCATTAGATTGTCGCCAGATTACGCAGATTCCCACTCCTAATTCTATTGAAGTCGAGATATGGGAGTCAAGATAATTCTTTCGTTTGTTGAGCATTGTTGTGATTTCACAATTGCATTAAAATGCTGTGATTTCCCATTAGCAGTCACCCAAGGTTTCATTAGATTTAGTTAGATCAGGAGACAAAGAGGCCTAGATTCCGTTTGCATGAAAATATTGTGACGTCACCAATACTGTGTCTCTTTGTTGAAAACACAGTTCGAATCATTACTTATACATACAATTCCGTCATTCATTCATTATAGAGGCAATTCCGTTTGACAGCGATATAAACAAACAAAAGAAAAAAAGATTATCAAGATCTCTACTGCGGACGCACGAACAATAGAAATAAGCATTAAGAGTGGAATCTCGGTAATCTAGCGACACACAAACAAACAAATGTCTTAGTTATATAGATTTTTTGTGTTACTCCCTTCCCGAGTGGCAGTGGTGCAAGAGGATTTTGGTGGGCGGGTATGCATCGGATGGGAAGAGACTGGCGCAACCTGGCTGGGCCCGTATTTTTTTTTGGAGGGGGGGGGGGTTGCATTCCTCCTCCTGTTGTAATCTGGTGGCGAAGAGATTGTACTGTAATGTGGTGGTGAAACGTTTTACGCGTAGTGACGCCTACTTGTAATTAATTCGGCGTAGTTTTTTTCCTGGCCACAGTTTCTTGCCATTTCCCGAAAAGATTGCTCAGGGCTGGAAGATTTGCGACCCATGATTGTTGGGGTTGGGGCAGAGAGCGGAGGACAGAGACGGGACTAGCGTAACCTAACGGAGGCAGAATAGACAGAGATCGGGTGAGGGCAGAAAGAGAAAGCTTCCATAAGCACGCTGCTTGATGTTGAGATTTTCTATTTCATTGGACCTGTGCTCACGGTCTGTACTTTTTCGACTATTCTTGCAATTAAGAAAGCGCTATTCTCGTTTAATCAGCTTCCCTTTTACAACAGCAGTTTATTCTGACAATTAAAGGCACCTATTCACCGAATGACCGGCTGCAGCATCTAGGGCCGCCTCCCATTATTTAGTTCTATGTTAACACTTGTTTTCAACAAGCGAAGGAATGTACAAAGAATTTTCTTTTTACACGACAAACAAGCCACGTGTCTCCTTAATTATTGAGTGTAAAGTTGGTGCGTCCACGGGCACCAGGGAGCAAGTGGTCAAGGGTAACAATATCACTGTCACTAGATGGCGCCCATTATCTGCGTTTCTAAACAGTTGATATATAGAAAAATGCACCCGTTATAACGTTATGCTTAACCTTACCGCTTGTTCCCTGGTGCATCAATACTAATGCATCATAAACTGAAGAATTTTTTCGAACAAATCAACAAAAAATTATTCTATTTGAATGTTACGTTTATTCAGTAGTCTGTTAGGCTGTGTTTGTTCCATAATGGCTTAAATTGCTGATAGACTGCGTAAGAATTTATAATTGCTACAAAAATTCAATTCAAAGCAATTAAAGTACTGTGTTTTTTTTTAGGAGAGGGCCGGATACCTCGTTGCATGATTGTCGCTGTGATATAACAAAAGTGGACCAAAGACTGAACCCTGGGGAACACTGCGACACAATGGTTACAACGGTTATTAAAAAAAATTGCTACGCATTGGTTAAGCAATTTTTGACGTTTTAAAGTATCGTCACGAACACGGGCCCTTAGTTCGCTTTAAATTATTAAAGTCTTTTCGTAATTTCGCCAGTAGCGTAAATCAGCATGTACGTGTCCCCTCCAATCGCTGCACGCATTCTTCGCGCGCGCCTAAACGGTCTAGACGCACGCCAACCGAAAACAAACGACCTCTGCTCGACTGCCGAACCGAAACTGTGAGAAAATCTGCACGTTTAGCAAATCTACATACAGAGGCAGTCCGTTGTAAAAGCACTTTTACGTACTCCGCGCCTGTGTGTTCGTGTGCACGTTTGGTTGCCATTTTATGGGTAAAAATAGATTTAGAAATTGCGTGGGGGGCTTTACATTAAAAAGCGTGACAAGGCGTTAATGAACGGATTAAGTCGACTCATTTGGCGGTGAGAATTTTCTTAATGCAATGTAAGGCGAACGAGTGGTTCAAGGCATTCATTTGTAGCGCTTTAAACGGCGGCGCCTTGGCTATAGGGCCAACAGCCCCAGGCGCAATTGCGGAGTTTACAAACGGTTGCCGTCGTTTGAACGAATAGAACCTAAGCCGGCAGCTGCTTTCAATCAAGAGCAAACGACGCTTGCAAGCGCCCGTCGTTGCGAAGAGGTAATTCCGTTAACTTGTAGTCATAATCATTTGGGAATGGAAATTTGCTATGAAAATTCACTTATTGTTTGCGTGCAACGAAGCAACTGCATTAAAAGCGCGAACCCCGCTTGGTTAAACTCTTCAAACACTGGGTGCATGGCTGTGTGAGAACGACGGTTCGGTTGAGAAGGCTGCTTCTCATTGGCTGATTGGGTCACTGTTTTGTATTAGTTAATGTTTCATTTTATGCCGCCGCCACACAACCTGCGTATCCGTGGTTTTCACTAACGGTAGTATGTTTGTCAAATTGTGCACGTTATTTTGTTTATTGATTTATTTAATTAAACATTTGTCGAGAGTATCTAAAAGATTGCGCCGATACGTAATATGCTACTTTATTTTGCCCACACCAAGTGGAGTAGAATGGAGTGGGATATAGGGGGACAAATATCTGGAATAGTTGTTCCCTACATGCTAGAACTGCGGACAGTAGATGACTGACATAACTAACTATGGCGCTACGTGCAAGTTATTGGGTTTAGTTTTTCCAGAAGTTGACTAGAAAGGCCAGTAGAGTTATCGTCCAAGTAATACCGGAGCAAGGCATTTGAGCGCCCGGGCACCCATTATGGCTAGCTCATTGGGCACCCGCTTTATTGCTATTATACAGCAGATTGCAACAGCCCCCTCCCCCTTTCCCAAATCTAGCCATAAATGAACCCATCACGCTGCCACAGACATAATGCCAACACACTGAAAACGTGAATCTGACGTGAAGGGGTGAGGTGGTGGGCGTGACACATAAACATTTGACACATTTAAAGGATTACAATCGTATTTAGTTTATGATAGTCCTCTAGCAAGAATATGAATTTCGCCAAACTCTTTCGCCAAGATAATCTCACCTAGTAATAGTTCGAATGTTAAATGAAATATATGAAAATTGCTTAATGCGCAATTTTCAGTTATATCATCAAAAGTGTGAATTCTTAGTCGGTGGGATTAGCTTGGCGAAAGAGCTTGGCGTTTGATATCACGACTTCACACGACCGAAAAGCTTCGTGGAAATCCTTAACAAGTTTTGTTCCGGGGTAGATCATCTCTACTAGTGAATGTTAACTTGAAGTGACAATGGGATCATATGGCTCTCCCGCTTGCCCTGATCGACCTTGATGCGGCTCGCAACTCCTGTACAGACGCGGAGGTGTCGCTGGACTGACAAGGTTTCTTATGCCGACCTCCAGGGCCTTGACGCTGTAGCCGCTCCGAGTTGCTTGAGTTTTTCCAGAGCAGGGTTGACATTGCGCAAGTCATGCAGACTTGGCTATTTTCCGTCCTTGTCCATGTGTTGGGGAGCAGCAAGGCCCGCTCTAGTGTTAAGAACTATAGGCCTATAGCCCTCCTCTCCTGCCTTCGGAAGGTTTACAAGAGAATTCTTGTAACCAGGCTTATGTGGCAGGTGGAGAAGTCAGGGAGGCTCTTTTGAGCGCAGTTTGGTTTTCGGATGCATCCCGGTGCTCAATATGTTGTCCTGTTCCTGGAATCTGACATCAGGGAGGCATAGCTCAATAACTGCTTCGCTGTGGCTGTCTTCTTGGACATCCAGGCTGCTTACGACATGGTGGATGTTTTGTGGATGTGGCACACCATTGATGGCCTGGGAGTCAGGCCAAAGCTGAAGGAAAGCTGAAGGTTCTTTGTGACCAGGGTGGACGGTTCCTGGTCCAGTGTTTGGTCCACTAACAGAGGTCTCCTGCAGGGCAGCTGTCTTAGCCCCGCCCTCTTCTCTGTGACCATGAATGCAGTGCTGGTGGAGCTTAGCACCTCTGTCAATGTGGTGACGTACGCGGATGATGTGGAGGTGTGGCGGTGTTCCCGGTCTGCTCTCGTGACTTCTCTGGAAGATGCCAATGAGTGCAGCTATCGGCTGCTTGCTGTTAGAGAGCTCACTATGTCTGCGGCTAAGTCAGATTGATGATCTTCCGCCACGAGTTGGCCGTTGCGGGCTCTATAGTTGCGGATGGGTTGGTTGTCGCGTCCATGCCGAAGGTGAGTTGTATGTGCAGGCCTGTGTGAACTTTCGTGCTCCCATTCTGGCCGGTTCTTCCCAGGCTATCAGGAGTGTGCAAGTCACCTGGAATGTCTGCCTGCAGACTGTTTTGGGTTGTTTGCCATCCACCTCTGTTCAGGCTCTCCTGGTGGAAACGGGTGAGATCTCAATGGACTTCAGAGCCAGAGAACTCCTCGTTAGAATCCACTATCAGGCCATCGGTAGAGGCAGGCGGGACCCCTTGACCTGTATCATCGACGACTATGCCTTTCCTACCCCGTGGTGCCCACGAGCTTCTGGGCGAGCCAGGGTTGGGTGCATCCCTCCTGCTGAACGCTGGGTTTGTGGGCTTCCCCAGGCCGGTCCTCGTCCACTTACCGTGACCGTGGGGTCTGGTGTAGGGTTGCGAATGCGGCAATCCTAGGCGCTCGTAAAGAACTGGGGCCCTTGGTGCCAGTGTCCATGTTTTCTGTTCCTCGTTCTTTCTTGAGACTGTGGGAGGGGGGGGGATTAGTTTTTATGTTCCCAGCCTCCAGTTGGAGTACAGTTATTTCCTAGGGGCTCTACCTCGGCCTTTGTCGGAGAACTCACTGCAGTTTCTCTGGCTTTGGATATTGGCGTTGATTAGCATCTTCCCAGGTTCTATATCCTGACTGACTCTCTCGCCGGTATTGGTTTTCTGTGTTATGTTGGTGGCGCATCCTATTGTGTATGAGAATAATGAGATATGAGCCTACGGCAGGTCTTAGGTGTTTGCCCGCACTCTGTGGCGCCTCATCATTCTTTGTATTGGTTTTTCGGTTTTCCTATGCTGCTAGCCGCTCCTCTTCGTTTTGTTTGTGTCACAGGACATGTTGGGTCACCTCAGCTCCAAGGTCATGGTTGTGTACTTCGGCATGAAAGGTTGAGGAGCTTGGTTTTGCTCCCAGGATCTTCGGTGCTCAGAGTGTTATTGCTGTATAGTGTTGGGTGGTGGTTACAATATTGTACTGGGTGTACGATTCTTAGAGTAGGTTAATTTTAAGTTTTAATTTTAAGAGTGGCCATTTCGACTCTTAATCAAGTAAAGTAAAGTAAAGTACGAAGCCATTGTTACATTGCGTTGCGTAATTGTTTTGAAGGTACAAGTAATCAAGAACCACACAGGATGTACCATAAAAGTTACCACACATAAAATTGGTCAGTGATTCTGGATTCAAGAAAGAGAGAGTTAACGACTGACGACCGTGCAGGGTGTTGGAGGCACCGTCTCAAAATTTTCGTGCATCCTGCGTGAAATAGCACTTGCAACATTTGCAGAGGTTACAATGAATGTAGCAAAACCGTTCCTCACGAAAGGAAAAATAGGAAAATGAATGTGTTAGCAACATTACCACACGTTTACGCTAATTTTTCAAAACTGAGCCGTTCACGAACGCCAACCTGGAAGTTTGTACCATTAATCGATTCCCTGTAAAATTTATGTATTTATTTAGACTACAGTTTTGCCCGTTACAGCGACGTCAACACCACTAACACCAGCTCTGTGGCAAAGCCAAGAATTTAATCTCTCAACGCAGAAACTTTAACTCTCGTATTTCTTCTAGAGAATTCATCACTCCTACGTAGATGTTTTTATTTCCCCTCGAGGCCTTTAGTGTTTGGGGCGATGACAAGGGTTGGACGATTGTTTATCCAGCAATGCGGTGACGATAAATAATTCACGGAGCGAAATTGGCTTTTTCTCGCCGCGAATGGCTCTACCTTCGCTGTCTGGAGTATACTTTCAGGAGGAAACACAAATAAGACCGACAGGGCAGCTGAATCCTCGTCAGACGCAATTCTTCTCTCAGGTATAGGCTACACACAAGCAATCTCGTCGACCTCTCAGCACTTTTTCCATGCTGCCAAACACGCGGACAGCATTTAGCTCTAAAAAAAATAAATAAAATAAAGTAAAGTAAAGAAATATAAAGTAAATAAGGTAAAGAAAACAACGAAACGTAAAGAATAGAAAAATAAAGTAAAGAATATAAAATAAAATAAAGAAAAAAAATGTAAAACTAAAATGAACCAAAGCAAAGTAGAAAAAATGATGCTAATCCCGCGACTAATGCCTTGAACAGGTTATACATTGGTTCTCAGACCGAATCACTCTCAAAACCACAAAGCAACCTACGATGTTTTTGTTTTTCTTGGCGAACTGCAAATCAGGTAAAACACAATTAAAATTTCAGAAGAGGTGTTAACGAAATATCAAAGGGCATGAGTACGTACCCGAATGAAGATAATAATAATAACCAGTTGGTCCTGGCAGAACATTATGGCGGTGTAGCTGAAGCAAACGTGAGGCAATTGCGTCTACCTCAATCCTTGCCTTTCCCCCCCCCCCCCCCCCCCCCCCACCGTGAAGCGGTGCCAGTTTCATGCCCGACCGAGTGTCATTCAGTGCTTTTTTTGCGCACACAGTATAAGGGAGGATTTATACACCGAGACCTTCTCGCTCGCCGAACGCTATTTGCTATTTACGATTATTTCCAGTTGCAACTAAAGGAATGCGGTAATACATAAACAATTAATTTTATTATAAATAACAACAAGGATAAAGAACAAAATGAAACAATAATTTGAAACATTATTACAACTTTGTTGTCTTTTCTCGCTATTTCCAAAATGTGCTATTCTCCTACAAAGAATAGTTTCTGGCAGTGATATGATCAGACGGCGGTAGAATCAATAGCTGCTCGCAGAGAGATTTCAAAATCCCAAATGGCGTCCATTTCCGGGTTATCGAATCGAATCGAAAACAAATCATCGAAATCAGGTCGCCGTCTTATCCTGCAGTAAAAATTGTTTTCTTGTCATAAAACGACACTATCACGCCGCATGAATGTCGTGAGGCACGAGGATCATATCAGCGCTCCGTCGTTGCCATGGTCAATACGTATAGACAAATCGAAAGCCGCATGCTCCCGTAAAAGCGAGAAGCAGCCAGCAGATTTGGTATTAGGGCTCGTTTATGTAACGACAGTTTTCTCGCTCACTAGCTTTTACTTGATCAATACTAAAGCTAATGGCTGCTTCTTGCCTTTACCGGAGTATGCGGCTTTCGAGTTGTCTATGCGTATTAGTAACCATGGCAACGACGCAGACGCAAATCTTCTCCTCGTGCCTCGTGACACGGCGTACGATGCTTGATCAATTTCCCGCTCAGGAAATCTGATATTTAAGTTCAAAAGGCAACGTAAAGAGGTTTGTATCAGTATTTATGTAAGCTGTTACAGTGTACAACACATGGTGGTTGGCTGGTGTCTGCCACAGTGGTTATAACCTTTTATTCAGGGGTCTTGGCCCGAAGCCAGTACCCCAAATAACACGGAAATAATTACAACCACAGCTATTGGCACAGGGGCTTGGTCACACACTAAACAAAGAGTGAACGTCCTTGTTGATAACTTGTTAATAATAATAACTGCGAACGTGAGACAAGTTAGCAACAAAGACGTTCATTTAGTACAGGGTTTATATGCAAATTTAGGGATAAACCTCTCACTAATTGCAACAGATATTCTAACAACTGTTCACTAAGTGCCCTCTTTGACATACAAAAAGTCCTCACGAATCCTAGTGGTGGAACATGGTCATTAAGCCGCTATCTTGGAAAAATGGCGTCAAAGAATGTTTTTTTTTTTTTGGCCCCTAATTCTGTAACGGCTAACAGCATCAAACATTTTACAATTGCAAACTTAATGAGCATCAAATTCTCTACAAAAAAGGTCCTCTTCATTTTTTTTGCTGTCTGCAACGGTTTGGCCAAAAATCGGAAAATTTAAATATGGCGGTCAACACGGCTGAAAAATCATACATCGACCATATCTCCAATTATAGAACAGATAGGATAATCATTTTGGTGTCTAATACTATGTTTTCAGGGTCAGGGAATACTAATAACGGATTATCTTGTTGATAAAATATACGCCCCCCCCCCTTTTTTTAGGGGTCACCGTTCGATTTTTCGCTCATTTTCAACTTCAACTGCTATTCTGCCGTTTCTAATTTAGTGGAAGACACCAATTAGATTCATTCAAAAGGTACAAATGTCTTCTTTGCATCAAGGGTAAATAAATGGGTTTATCATTGTTAGGGAACGAGTTACGCTTTTTTTTAGGGGCTGGTATCACGGTCACCGTTCGATTATTCGCTCATTTTCAACTTTCAACTACTATTCTGACGTTTCTAATTTATGTGGACGACTGCAATTCGATTCATTTGAAGGAAGATATTCCGTCGTTTCGAGTGAACTTAATTGGTGTCTTCCACCTAAATTACAAACGTCGGAATAGCAATTGAAAGTTGAAAAATCGAACAGTGACTGTGATACCAGCTCCTAGAAAAAAGGGCGTAACTCGGTCCCTAACAATAATAAACCCATTTATTTACTCGTAATGCAAAGGAGTCATTCCAACCTTTCGAATGAATCTATTTGGGGGTATTCCATCTAAATTAGAAACGGCAAAATAGCAGTTGAAAGTTGAAAATGAGCGAAAAATCGAACGGTGACTGTGATACCAGCCCCTAAAAAAAGGGCGTATATTTTATCAACAAGATAATCCGTTATTAGTATTCCCTGACCCTGAAAACATAGTATTAGATACCAAAATGATTATACTGTCTGTTCTATAATTGAAGATATGGTCGATATATGATTTCTCAGCCATCTTGGCCTCCATATTTAAATTTTCCGATTTTTGGCCAAACCGTTACAGACAGCAAAAAAATAAAGAGGACTTTTTTGTAGAGAATTTGATGCTCATTAACTTTACAATTGTAAATTTTTTGATGCGGTTAACCGTTACAGGCTTAGGAGGAAAACGCCATTTTTCCAAGATGGCGGCTTGGATGACCATGTTCCACCACTGGGATTCGTGAGGACTTTTTGTATGTTAAAGAAGACCCTTATATGGGTACTGATATATAAGAAGACCCTTATATGAGTACCCTTATATTAGAATTTCTGTTGCAGTTAGTGAGAGGTCATTTTGTATAATGCCTGTACTAATTCTTTGGTTTACGAAATTGGAGTTTCATCCCTTACAATGTCCAGCTCTGGGGGCTCTATTCTCGACTTGATTGCCTACAAATCGCAAGCGGTTTTATCAAAAATCGTGTGATAGAATGGACGAGCCACTATTTTGGCGAGCTTTTTAGCCATGTGATTTGAAAAGCGCAACTCAAGACTGCGGCCCCCTGCACAAGAACACATCGGAGTCAAGCCCAGCAATTAGTGCGCTGAAATCCCCTAGACGTGGCCGATGAGGAGTGCTTAGGCATGTAAGGGTTGATTGTTGTTGTTCGTATTAATCCTCCGTTAGTACGACGCATCCGTTCTGCGCTTTCAAATCCATGTCCGTGTGGTGTCTGGTGTACACGACGTAGGTTTTGGTGCAATATTGTTTTAACGATGTCTTTTCATTGTGGTAAAATTGTATCTGCATGGTTAGTTACACTGTCTCAACACTATTATTGTACACTAGAGGAAGCCCGTACTACGCAGAGGCCGGTCATGAATTAAGTTTACAGACCCGCTTTTCCTGACGCACTTAAGCAAATAAGAGTTGACTTTTTGGATCCTACTGAGCGGACTGAAAAGGACGTAATTGTAAACATTTACGAACAGCCCACCCCCCCCCTACTACCGTCAACCTTGGGCACTGGCTTACAAACGCTGATTTTTGTTGGCCTCACTCACTCAATCATCGCATCCAGTGGCTAAAATCACACGATGCACCGTTTGTTTTCTGGGAGAGGAAGGAAGTAAATCGACGGCCTATGGCGGCCTAACAATGGCTCATTACTGTTTTGTTTTCACATACAGAGCTTTGATTGTAGACGACTACTTTGCAAGATGATCGTTTGCTAGTGATTGTTGCTAGTGCTGGCCTCGTGATGGGCCACGTCGGTTTCCCCCGGTTTTCCCACAGCCCTGAACGGTACATACATTGGCGGTAGTTATTTTCTTTTACTTCTGTGGTATCCTGGTGTTGTAGTGGGGGGTCTGTGTGATAGCGTAAGTAGTATTTTAACATGAGCGAATAGCATACAGGCTTCTTAGGCTTAATAAAGAAAAATCAAAATCGAAATTAACAACGTAGCTTAGTTTGATTTAAAACTATGCGCATTTAGCTGAAACATGGATTTTTTTCATTTTACCCATCACCAATCAACGGTTTGGACGATAGTTTTCAATCCTTAGCAGGTGCACCAGGAATTGTTAGGCATCGTAGCAAAGACATTTAGATTAGTTTAGATTAAGTTTAGAGATGGAGTGTATAGCGCACGGCTTGTAGACTCCAGTAAGTTCTATAAATAAATAATAAGACATTACGCGTGCACGAAAACAATGAAAAGTTATTAAAGTAATTGTTCGGCCTTTTACCTTTTTTTCTTTCTGCTCAGGCGGGATCCAGAATTATTATACAGACTAGCTGTAAAGTCCGTCATGAAGACGGGTAAATCTAGGAGTACAACTGCCGCATAACAGCGAAATGTGTAATTTAAATAATTCCGGTTCTTGAAGATGGGAAATTGCGGTGAGGTTGCTTCGCTCACTCAATCCATGTATCTTGTGATGTGATTCATTTCACCATCCTTCATTCATTTCCGTTACCCAGGAGCAGACGATGTTTTGCACGTCCTGTGGCCTGGTTTGTTTTTTTCGCACTGAATCCGACTGCACATTTTTGGTGTCTTTGAAAGCCCTGTAACCCGGGATCAGACAGATATTTTTTTTTGTTTTTCACTCAAGCCCGATTACGTGACTTCATGAACCAAGTACAATACCAGATGGAAAAGACATTTCTGCACAACCTATATGAAGACGGGCAAATGTAGGAGTATAGCTGCCCTATAACAGTGAGATGTGTAATTTCAATAATGCAGGTTCTTGAAGATGGGTAATTTCGCTAAGGTTGTTCGCTCACTGAATCCATGTATCCTGCGATTCATTCCACCATCCTTCATTCATTTCCGTTACCCGGGAGCAGACGGTGTCTTTCACGTCCTGTGGCCTGGTTTTTTTTTCCGCACCGAATCCGACTGCGTATTTTTTGTGTCTTTCAAAGCCCTGTAACCCAGGAGCAGACAGATATTTTTTTTGTGTTTGTCACTCAAGCCCGATTACGTGACTTCGTGAAACCAAGTACAATGCATGTTTGTAAAGACATTGTTGTTTGCAGCATTATTGTTACACCATTGCTTCTGCATTGTTTCGTCCGATAAATTAGTTTTCTTTTTCTGCTGGAAAAGATATTGTGTTTACGCTCGTTAAACCCTTTGAAACTCTTTGATATTGTGTTTTTATCATTGTTAAAGCATATTTGGGCCAGCGCTGGCAAAAGAGTGGGGTTAAGATAAAAATGAGATAAAACAGGACGAAACTGCCAAAACGACGCCAAAAGACTTAAGTCTATCACTACCTGTATACCAGAATGACACACCACAGTAAAAAACCGTGACACTGCCAAATGGGTGAATTTAATTTAATTTAATTTAATTTAATTTAATTTAATTTAATTTAATTTAATTTAATTTAATTTAATTTAACCATTAACCATTAAGTTCCTACAAACTTATCAGATCACTTTAGAACAAACTCGGTCAAACTATTCACAAACAAAAACGAAAGTTATTAAAACTTGCACCAAACGCAAATAAACCACGATTCAAGAGCACATTCAGCCACTGATTTCTCCTGGTCTACACGACGAATAACCCTGCTGTCTATGAGAACCCTACTTATGTCTTCATCACTGAGTAACATCATACTATGAGACTCAAAACCGACGCATTCTGCAAGAACCCGAAAGACGACACATGACCCGATAAACTTTAAAAGTAGTGACACGACTTCTAAGAGTTTCTTCTTGACCTCAAATGACGGCAGGATCACTTCATACACATTATTACCCCTAACCCTGCAGAAAAGAGAAAACTGTACAGAACTGTTCAGAAATGTGCCTGTCCAAGTTAAAGCAAAATGGCAGAACATAATCTTTTAAATGAAGTGTTCGTCAAGACATGTTTTGTTCCTCCCAACGAGTAACAAATGGATGTTGTCCAACCGCTTACTTCCCAGCAATTGGCGTTGAGTGGATTCGGCGTTACCAAACGTAGCATAACTCTGCTACGGTAGCACTTTTCAGCTTAAAAACCGAGGTGTAGCAGGATTGGTAGCATTTTCAGTTATGTAGCATTTTTGGGGCGCAATTTAGCATTAGTAGCAGAATTAGTAACACTTTTGGCCACCAAGGACGTTATCCATCTCTAGCCAAGGCCAATGAGCGAGCGAGGCTCGAGGTAGTACGAATTATATCTTAGACTCAGTTGGCATTATCCATTACATTGCCACTCGTTGAATAGTTCATTTTATAGTATCTATACAGCATTGAAGAGGGCGCTAGGCTAGCCGCTAGTGTCTTCACAACCACCCACAAGTTGACGGAGTCCGAGTCGCGTGGAGTCCGAGTTGCAAGTCCGAGTCGAGCGGCGTGACGAATATCGCTTTGATGAACATCGCTCTAAGTATTTTACTTTGGGCATCTTACTGGCTATTTCTTCCTTGTTCCTTTGGATGCTTTTCTTTCGCATTTTAAATGTTATTTGAAAAAGTAAATTTTGAATTTTACAGTCATTATCATAATAACAAATTCCGCATTTCTGATTTAATTTTGATTTAGGAGTAAATAAGTGAGTATTTAGTAAAGCATTACTGAGCCGCTTAGTGCTTTGTACACCCAAGCATAAATATTAAAAAAACGGAGGATTTTATAAACTTATTCCTCTGTAGTAGTGTATTTGCACGTAGTTTCGTTTTGACGTGTTTTCACAAGTCGCTAAGATCGAACTGCAAGTAAACAGCTCCCATTTGCTGATTCAGCAGCCTCCTTCCTCCGTTCTCTAGCTACAGTATGTCTTGCTTTTATCAATATTTGCACCTAGAAAACACGTCGAAATGTCTAAGCCCGTTAGTTCCTTGTAGCATTTTTCTAGCATTTTTTTTCCATGGTTGGTAGCAATTTGCAGCAGGATTTTGAAGAGGCCGTAGTACTTTTAAGTTTTTAAACCCGGTCACACCGAGAGGATGACCGCCTGCATGAACGAACTCTTCTTCAGCTCGTGTGCTGCTTGGAAGGAAGCGTATATTTACACATGTTTCACGCTATTTCGATTAAGTAACGGCGTGATATGTTCGTCCGCCTTGTTTGGCTGAGGCTTACGGAACGAAGAACCACCAAATTACTCAGACTTTCCGTTATTCTGTAAGAGATGCATTTCGGGATGGAAAGGAGGCGTGGTTATTTAAGCAAAATCAACTGAACGGAACGGTTCGTGCTATCGTGCACGGGGGGGGAGGGGGGGGGACGCGGGGCGGGGGCAAATGTCACAACATTTTCAGTGCTAATGCCTCACCAAAATGCACTCTCAGATGTAGACGGTATTCAGGATCACACAACTTGGTCTGCTGACTCTTATATGCTCACTTCAGAAAACTTACTTAAAGGTTAAAATAAAAACACTTAAATAATGTATTCCTTACCACGGAATGGTTGGGCATACGTTGTTAGAAATATTCTACCAATAGAAAACTGGTAGGAAATATTTTTGTCTTTTCCTCCTAAAAAAAATCTTTTTCCAAACAGCTGTTTGCTGTAGCAAATACATTTTCCCTTCCCAAAACTGGTTCCTCTTTTGGCTCGTTTCATTCTTTTTGTGTTGTTGGCGTCAATAAACGGCGAAGACTGCATAATTTACAATGGGTCCAGTGGTTGAATTTTTGTGTATGTTAGACAATATTGGAAAACAAGTGACAACAGTAAATTCAGATTGTAACTATAGTCGCAAATGTTTGACATGACGCTTGAAAGCATCTGTTAAAATCATCAGGCTGTCGTAAATTTTTGACGGTTAGAAAATATAATTAAAATTATCCTCTTAACTTCTTTACGAATTATTTCTTATAAATTTCAGAAAATTAAATACTAAACCCAAATGGGCATTTAACAAGAATTTAAATAAATACAATAACCACTTATGCTAAAAAAAATCATGAGCCCACGGCTCATATATGGGTTGGGACAGGTAAAACGACAGTTGAAGAACGGAGGACGCAATTCATGGTAGGCTACGCGTAGAAGCCGTCATAACCAATGCTCTGATTACGCTCTTATTAAATGAATGATAAAAGAGCGACATAGGTTCCAGTAATACAAATCTACTAAGTAGGTCTAAACTATTCAGGCACGCAATACGACCACGTTGGATTTATTTTTTTGGAGGGAGGGGGCAACAACCACCATCTCCCCATCACACCCAAGAAAAATTCTCATTCTGAAAAATGGACCTCAGTGGGAATACTTAGATTAATAAAACAAAATGTAAATGAATAAAAAAATAATTAATATATTTTTGGCACAGCTTGTAGAAAAAAAATTTGCCCTTAAATCCGTTGATCCCCGTCTAGACCCCAAAGCAATCGGCGAACACCCCCCCCCCCCCCACCAAACCACCACCCCCACCTTACCGGATGCCAGATCAGATGAAAAGTGCAACTGTTGGCAGAGTTGAGGGGAGAGGAAGAAGCCTCTCGTTTCGTAGCTTTCTTTGTTGGGGAAAAGGGGAATGGGGGGGGGGGGGGGGCAGTGGGTTAGGATGAGCAATCCTGCTTATTGCATTCTTCATTCAAACATAATGCGTGTTAACTTTTATTAAGTAAAAAAAAGTGCGTTATTCAGGACGAGTTAAAGTAATGACCAGTCATTTCTATTTTTCTTCTACATCTAAAGCTCTTGATTTTTATTTTTCTATCGAAAGTGATCGTAGAATGAATTTGTAATTCTGTCTTTATTTAACGTGTAGCGCTGCCTTCCAAATCCATCATCCTACCGGGAAAATATCGAGGCTCCTCCATACTACAGCTACACACTACCCACAAACACATGTTTGTCGAATTGATACTACACAGCTGTTACAGTAAATAGTATTCCAGTAACTTCCACCAATGATTACCTGATTAGCAGGAGCTATTTGTTCGACATAACTACCCGAATTGTCAATATGCGTAAAATACGGGCACAGTTACCTGCGAAGTGCAAAGTAGCCGCCATTTTTTTTTATCGGTTCACCCAAAGAAGAACGACAGATAGGACTCCGTTTTCCGTGCGACGTTGTCAAAACCTGAAACTAATAGTTTAATTCCGGTTCAACTTCTTTTCCATACTGATGCATAATAGAGGAAAATTCTTGATCAAGGACTTAGAACCCTTCATAGGCAAACGATTTAATCATAAACTGTTCAATAACAAAGCCTACGATTTGCAGTCACGTGTTCTCATCGAAAATTAAGGTTAATCGGCTGATACTCTAGCACTTCCAGCCTGACGCTAATAAGTGATATGACTGACCATGTAAACTGTATTTAAAAAAAAAACTGCTTTTATGCATAAAATGCATAAGCAGTTAAAAATATTACGCAAAAACTAATTTTTTTGTGCTCCTAGGTAACACAAAAACTTCGAATATCTTTTAGTACTGTAGTTGAGCTTTTGCAGCAAACTTAATCATCAGTGAGCAGGTGCAATTCGCGAGTTTGTTACGGATAGTGCTGTACCAAAATATTCATACCGAAACGAATTAAAAATAAAAATAAAAAATGCACGTACATCACTCACTTTAATAAATAAAAAAAAAATAATAGTCACATAGTCGATCTACACTGCACTTTTATCCTTCCTGTCCTTACCTAAATTACGACAGGGGGAGTTCGACTCTTCAAAGCTTTTGCTACAAATTCAATGTTTTGCGAGTATTTTTAGATGTCCTTCTTGCAGCTAAATTTCGGTTCTGTGTTCACATAAAAAAAAATGAATATGTGTTAAAACGTGAAAGTGAATGAAATCGGCATATTTAGCATATTCATGCCCTTGAAGAACCCTCTGGTTCGGAAAAAAACTATAGTAACAAGTTCCTCTTCCACAGCCTTTAGTTGTTTCTGTTTTGCAGTGGAGCGGCTTGAGGTCTCTAGTTTTACAGGTAAATCAAATAGTGAAGTTTGCTACACGTTTGCTCAAGGCGGCTAATAGACAATAACCTGTAAGTACAGAAAATGCAAAAAAATTGTTAGTCAAGCATCAGGGAGGGGGATGGGTTTAGGGGTTATTTTCATGGAGGTCCCATCAATGGTTCGATTTATACTGCTAAGAATGACTAGTAGCACGATTCATGCCTTTAGCACGATCAGCAAAAATTTGTTGGTCACTAGCCTCTTGGAGGGGGTTGTGCGGGTTAGGAGGGGGCACAGAAGGCGCGGGTGGCCTTGGGGGTATCTCTAGGGAGTTCCGTAGCTATATAGATTTCTACTGCTATGAATGACTTGTGTATCAAATTTCATGCTTTTAGTGCGCTGTGCATTATTAGCCCAAATTATGGCCCTTAAATGGTGTACTAGGTACATTTTCTCCCCCTTTTTACTGCTATGAAGCATATTTCATGGAATAAAGAGTAGCTGAAGTTGTAGCCTATGGTTTCTACTTGAATTTCTTTCCTACTGGATTTTTTTAATATGCTGTATAATTTCGTCGATATTCGTTCTCAGACTTCAAACGACAATGTTCTTCTAACACATTGAAATTGTAAATCACTAGTCTTTTCAGCCTACATTTACCAGTAGCGCCATATAAAAACTGCTGAAAACTGTCGTAAGTAAGTTTTCAGAGGTATACAGTCAGCAGAGAGCATTGCTGAATGAAGGTAATAAGATCGACGGACCATGTCCGTATTCACTTTGCCCAGTCCACGAGAATGCAGTTTAGAAAGCCACGATTCCTAACATTAGACGCAAATACCAAGAGATAAACGCAATAATGCATTCGTTTAATTTGGGTTTTACGCGGCATAGGTATACAAATCTGAGAATTGTGACTGACGGCAATTTTTGGGTCGTTGGGACCACACGTGGTGTGTTTGCTTGACCGATTTTACATTCCCACCTTGAACGGCTGTACGAATTGTGGTAACATGACGCAGGGGAGGTTATGATTTAAAGAATGGTCATATGCCCCATGTGTCAGCCAACATGCGAGCGATAAATGCTGACATATTATCTGATGGAACATTAAAGTAAATAAATACTCCGGAAACAAGCTTACCTTACAACCAGCCAACACCAAAATTAGACTGAACAAATTCTTCTAAGGGAACCTGGGGAACTTTGGGGTTAAGTTAGGGTAAAGAGGCTTGTTTAGGTTGGGGGGAAACCTAACCACAATTGGGCCTACCAGAGGCCTAAAAGCCAGAAATACCCCTTACTAGGAGACCTAGCAGGGGTTAAAGAGGACCAGCCAGTTGACTGGCCCGAAGGCTTTCTGATTTTACCATACTGGCCCCTTGCTTAAATACCTTTTGATAACCCCTGACAACCGCGAAATAGCCAGGGTATTATAGGAAATGGAAGCTAGAGGCAGGAACCGGAAATTAAATCACAAGGCATAGATAATGTCCACCTATGTAAGAATTGACTCACAAGACTAAGATTGGCCATTGGCCCCAGCAAACATGCAAGTACAAGATTTGCGACATACTCCAACACCCACATGAAGCTCTGAAATTTACACCTCGCAAATCTTGTGTCAAAACAACAACCAGACCAACACGTTTTGGGGAATAGTGCATCTCGTTATCAAGCAAAAATAAAATAAAATCAGCTTATAAGGCATCGTACACATAATAAACACTTAAAAGTTATCTAGTCCCGATCTACGAACCATATCATGCGCGAAAATAAAAACTTAACCCTCTACTGCACGAATTAATCCGGCAGATATTTTTTTCCCAACTGTGTTACTTGTGCTATTTGTGGGGTTCGAACCGGGATATATTCTCTCGGTCTGGAGGTGGCGACGCTAGCCAATGGGCTCTTTGATCAGTGCCCCCGGGTGCTCTTTACAAAGCTTGCGCTTTCTTTATTCTGTTTATAGACCGAGAAGTGGTACTATTTTGATTGTATGGCTTTTGCGCTAGAGGGTTTATGTGAAACAAAGAAAAACGAATCTTAACCCTCTACTGCACGAATTAATTCGGTAGCGTATTTTTTTTTTATCCAACTGTGTTACTTGTGCTATTAGTGGGATTCGAACCGGGTTATAGTATTCTCTTAGTCTGGAGACGGCGATATGCTAACCAATGGACTGTACTTGTCCGCTTTGCTTAGGATCCCCGGTGACCCTTCACAAAGCTTGCAGTGGGTCTTGAACTCTTTTTTTTTTTATTTTACCGAAAAGTGGTACGATATACCGATTGGAAGGCTTTACGCTAGACGGTTAAAGAATGTACGTTCCAATCATACGTCAGTTAAGTCCATCCCAATATAAAATTGGGAATGCACCCAACCTTTACCCAACCCACCCAACCTTTACCCAACCTCCCCCCGCCATTCCCAACAAGGTTATAAAACAGACTCGAAATTAGTCCGCATTCGAGGGGGGGGGAGAGTTCAAATAACTTGGGCTCCCTATTGATTTTCTGTTTCGACCAGGAAAGCGTAGGTGTTAATTTGTATTTCATTTTTATTTATTTTTTTCAAAAGTGACTTTTGTGCACCTTCAGACAGCATGATATTTTTTAAGTGTTTATATGATGTTATATGATGTTTTTAAACTAATTTTATTTTATTTTCGCTTGATAACGGGTTGCACTGATGCACGAGCCGTAGTAGTCTGATTGTATTCTTGCACACTACCTGGCTTATTTTTTACGCCAATAATGTTTCTGTGCTTGCTCTTATTTTTACCACTTGTGGTTATTTGTACGATATCACCGACTTTTGTATGATTATAACGTCTCTTAGTCGAATTTTGTGTATGAACACTAATAAGAAGTGAGAAAAAGTGTAGGCCAACGAGACCATATCAGATTTTAAATGCAGTGGAAACTGCTTTTTAGTGTCAGCTTTTTACTTTTTTTTTCTTTCTGAATCATAGTAATTAATTTAAAAAACGATAAAAGGTTAAAGGTACATACCTCCCAGTGCCATTTTTCTGGATTCTCCACATCAAGTACGGCCCCAAAGGTCTATTTACTTCCCGTTAGTCAGTCCATTGCTCAAAATCCGTTTTAAAATGTGGCGTCTAGGAGATTTTCTGTTGAGTATTGGGAAGTAATTTAATAGCATCCTGCTAGTTTTTACGTTGCAATAACCATGACGTTTCATCTGTGTGTGTCCACATGTACTAATTTTTAAGAGTTTGCTAATAATTACCATGAGATTAAAAATCTAAAAGACTAATGCGGTAAAAATTAAAATTATTTATGCAAATAGATCGCCGAAGAAAACTTGTAAGATAACAATTTATAAAGTGTGATGTTAACATACGAAAATCTTCCCGGTTTGTGACGACACAATTTTTGCGTTGATGCTGTTTCGTCTACTTGGAAGGCCAGCTGAGATAGCTGCGAGGAACACAGCTACTATCTAAGTTGACCTTGTATTACTATGCCGAGTCTCGCGAAACGGTACGACGGTAACATGCGCGGATGGCGATCTCTTCGAGTGGCTATTATAGGGAAGCAGAAATGCACTCTTTAAAAGAAATTATTTACAACATTAGCTGAAGACCGTGTTACGCATGGCGGGTCGAACATGTATAGGGTATCTTTTAGCGCATCCCTTCCCACCCAACTTCCCTCACCCCGACCATTCGATTTTTAATGCTTTTAACCTACTGCGGGAACTGGTCTGTCGTTGTACCGCAATGTAATGGATACGATCGATTATAGTGGATTGATGGTGAGCAGACGAGAGTAATGACAGAGCCGGCTTTTCCTTTTTCAGATATTAGTTCAAATAGTAGTTCGGATAGTGATTCAGGATACTGTTGATGGTTAATATCCTAAATTATCCTACTAATCGTTGCTAATGGGATGTGATGAAGTATATGATGTGACTTAAATTTGGGCTTAGGGAAAATTGGAGGGCAAAATCTAATACCGAACATCACCTAATAAACGCCCATGGGCTGTTAAAATTAATTCGATAAAAAAAATGGGTGGACCGTAACAAAGTTACAATTCATTTTTCAAATTTACTTCTGTGCAGTGAGGCTGTTGGGTTTAGGCCTACGTTCATCGTGAAAAATTCGGCGTTTGTGCGATCAGTCACGTACGCAATCGGGATTCGGTCTACCATTAACGCGATGCCTCATATGTTCAGGAAATAAAGTTTATTAGTTTACTAGTTTATTTAGTTTGCTTTATGTATGAAGCTTTTAGTTAACTTTTGTTCAGAAAAAACACAATTTGAGGGGATAGAACAATGATTTCCTTGAATGTACGAAGCTTTTAATCAATTTCTAGCAAAATTATTACGATCTAAAATGCTTTAAGTCAGAAATCGTGAAATTACCTTAAAGCATTTTTTTTTTTTTGGGGGGGGGGGGGGAATGGACCGTAGCTTTACCAGGCCCGTTGATAGGCGATTTACGATAGTTTAGTCTAAATATTCAAGACTTAATTCACTTGGCTCATGGTTGGGAATGAGTTGTTGTTTGTTGTTGTTTGTTTTTAGGAAGCAACGATGAAAGGGACAATTTAGCTGGAGAAATCCAAGCGGGAAACCCACGATCTTAAACATGCCTCAATCGACATGAGCCAAGAGGCACCACAAAGCCCCTTCTCCTCCCGAAAATGTCAATGGGGCGGGCTGAGGTCGGGAATGGGTTCAGAGGGTTTTAGCGAGCGTTAACCGTTTCCGGTCATCTGCCCGACGAAGCCCTAAAACCCGGGAATGGTAAACGGAAGGATAACAATCCTAGTTCTAATTAGAGTTTTACCATGGCTTTCATTGAAAAGCAAAATGTGTAATCGTTGCATAACGAGATTGATCGAGTTATGCAACTCGTTATGCAGCATTGTCCTAGTTAATGTCCTAGGACAATGTTGCTGAAATTTCAATCTGTTGTGGAGTCATTTGGATTTATCTGGGTTTGGCGTTGGTAATTATGTCATTGCTTACGGTTGTTGTATACTGGCATGTTTTATGGGCTTGTCACGTGTGAACATGTGAGGTAGCTGCTACGTAGAGTTAGGAGTTCATATGACGGCCGGTACTTTGTCTTACCTCGTAGGGTGCTTGTACGTTTTGGTGCATGCTAGTAGTCTTGTGTTAGCTTGTAAGTTACATAATAAGAAGTGTAGGTAGGTTAGTGCTGAAGGCATGGTGGAAGTGGCCTGTAGGCTCAGTAACTAATACCGATTTAGCGTTGGTAAATTCAAGCGGCCAGGCCGGACTGGGGTGGGCCGGCCAGTGCCAATTGGGGCCAGTGCTGGTGCGGCCGGCCCGCTTTCGCATTGGTTAATTCCACGGGTCGCTGATCACGATTTACAGCACCGCCACGTGTCGGTTTGTGGCACTAGACGCTTTCCACTTTCTGCCGCTACACTGCAGCACCATTCATAAACCATTCTGATTTAAGCGGTGCCGGCCGGCTCTGTCCTAATTTGATTTCGTGTTAGTTAATAAAGCGGTCTTGCCGTGCCTGGCACGGTCAGGCTCACACCTGGTGTGAGCCTGGCCGGCTCTCGAAATACCGGCCCGATTTCGCATTGGTTAATAAAACGGTGCCCAGCCCTCCTTGGCACGGCCAGGGCCACTTGAATTTAGCAATACGAAATCGGTATAAGCAAGCAAATGTTCCTCTTGAAAAGGCAGATTGAAGTGAATCATCCTGTTTCCAAGATCGGTTGAGATAAGGGGAGATGAAGGAAAGCCATGGGACAACGGATCATTGTGTTATGGTGGTGTCGGTTGCGGATGCAGGGATCCATACGCAACCCAAGGCCAGTTGTCTGTTATTACTCATCCAGGACATCCAATACTGCTCCTTTTTCCTAGCTATGTCTCCAGCTATGTCCCCAATTATGTCACAGGTTATAGTCTCAAGTAATGTCCCCAATTATGTCTCAGGTTATGTCTCCAGTTATGTCTCCAATTATGTCCCCAATTATGTCTCAGGTTATGTCTCCAATTATTTCTCAGGTTATGTCTCCAGTTATGTCCCCAATTATTTCTCAGGTTATGTGTCCATTTATGTTTCCAATTAAGTCTCAGGTTATGTCTCCAATTATGTCTCCAATTGGGTCTCAGGTTATGTCTCCAGTTACGTCCCCAATTATTTCTCAGGTTATGTCTCCAATTATGCTCCCAATTATGTCTCAGGTCATGTCTCCAATTGTGTCTCAGGTTATGTCTCCAGTTATGTCCCCAATTATTTCTCAGGTTACGTCTCCAATTATGTCTCAGGTTATGTCTCCAATTATGTCTCCAATCGTGTCTCGGGTTATGTCTCCAGTTATGTCTCCAATTATGTCTCCTGTTATGTCCCCAATTATGCCTCAGGTTATGTCTCCAATTATTTCTCAGGTTATGTCTCCAGTTATGTCCCCAATTATTTATCAGGTTATGTCTCCAATTATGTTCCCAATTATGTCTCAGGTTATGTCTCCAATTGTGTCTCAGGTTGTGTCTCCAGTTATGTCCCCAATTATGCCTCAGGTTATGTCTCCAATTATGTCTCCAATTGTGTCTCAGGTTATGTCTCCAGTTATGCCCCCAATTATGTCTCAGGTGATGTGTCCTATTATGTCTCCAATTGTGTGAGAGATTATGTCTCCAATAATTTCTCAGGTTATGTCTCCAGTTATGTCCCCAATTATGTCTCAGGTTATGTCTCCAATTATGTCCCCAGCTATGTCTCAGGTTATGTCTCCAATTGTGTCTCAGGTTACGTCTCCAGTTATGTCCCCAATTATGTCTCAGGTTATGTCTCCAGTTATGTCCCCAATTACTTCTCAGGTTATGTCCCAGTTATGTTCCCAGTTATGTCTCTGCCACCTATCCTTTCGCCCAAACCCTCCTACTCCCCCCTCGCCCCATTACTTTAATCAAGTTTAACCTCTACTATACGTGATTGTCTGTTCCTTCCCACAAAGCTGCCTGCCGTGAGCGTTTATATCCTGGCTAGCTTTGTTCCCTCTCTCCCTCCTCTCACCCAAACGTGAAGCATGCGTCGACTCTTTCCCCCAGTTATGTCTTCACTACCCCCTTGAGATTATCTATGACGTACTTTTGTTCCAGTTATGTATCCATTCCTCCCTCCCCCCCCCCCCGCCAAACGTGAATACGTCCATTCTTTCCCCACTTGACCCTCCACCATCCCTTGACAGTATCCCACCGTTCCTTGACATCCCATCCCTGTGCAGTGCCACCTCTTGACAGACTTCGAAAACTATGCCAGTTTTAGAAATTCGCCACTGTGCATCAATGGATGGCGCCACTAAACAAAACATCCATCTTGTCTCACGTTCAGTTATAATTGTTTTAATGTTTCTGGCTGGGCTGAGATGGCTTGTTATTCAGGGGACTTTGGTATATATGTAGGTTTTCCAGCCACTGATCTGAATTGATGATTTGATTTGGTGTCCATTCTGTTACCAACGTAGCCTCCGATATAGTATTTGCTTACTGCCTACGAAAGTGCGATGGTCGTAGACTCCATTCTTTCGCTGGGATTGCGGGAAACGATGCTCGAAATTTTGGGATGACAACTGCTAGGAGTCGCTACCTAAACCGTTCTTCAGTTCTTTTCCAAGAAAATACCTAAAAATTGGAAATGTAGATCCTAAAGTGGAAATTTGGCTGAAAATGCAGAAACCAACAAACACAATGGGCACCGAGAGAGCTTATTAAAACTTTTTAACTTTTTAAAAAGAAGCTGTTGTGTTTTAGAAATAAGCAGGAAAAGCAAAAAAAAAAACGTAAAAGTTTGTTGGCTGTTACCATCAGGCATGAGAGTGACAGCAAGCCACGCGCAGCTTTGATTATCCAATCGGCCGAACCAAACACTGTCGTTTGAAAACGTCTAATCTCGGCTTCGTTGCGAGGTGATTGAATTCGCTGTAATGAGGGCTTCGAAATAAGAACGCACTCGACGAAGCGTGGGGGAGACAGGATTCGCTGGCAGAAGCACCGATGACAACCGGCAATCGGGCTGGACGACAAGAAAAAAGGAAGGAGGAGGCGAGGGGAAAGGGGAGAGAGGTGGTAGAGATGGATAGTGGACAGCCAACTGTACTCACTGACCTTCAATGATGGCCAAAGAAATTGTCACGGTCTGGTTGAAAAGAAAATCGCAAATTGAATAAGATGCGGCGAACCAATTGCCAAAGGCTGAGAATGCACTCATGGTTTCGTCTTCGGGATTCCAAGCGTGAAGAACCACAAGACCTCTTTATAAGGATTGCGTGCGTGTGTCACTGCATTGCTCCAGTTGGGATCGCCGGGATTCTGAAACTTGTTTGGTTGACGAAACTTAAGAGTATTTTTGGGTGATGGAATAGTTACGTGTACATGTGCTTGTCTGAGGTCTTATGCTCAAACAGTCTCGAGTAGGGAGGTGGTCAGGTGGACCCGCCGTACCCAAGCCCGGTCATTTGAGGGGCCCGCACGGCCTAAACACCTTTTTCCCCGCAACTGTGAGTTTTAATGACGACTATAGTATGCATGTATACTCGATTTGTGCGCATTGTGAATTTTTTAATACTCCCAACAAACAACTCCAATCCAACGGCAACGAGCACGGAGCAGGAGTAATGCAACGCAAGCCTGTCAGCCTGCCTTCAAACGTAAAGCAGCCTGAATTAACGAATCAACCCGTTAAGCACTATATAATTGTGGCTGTAGAATATTATAACATAAAGTAACCTTTTTACGATTTCATTCAGGAAAGGGGGCCCGCTGTTGCAGTTAGTTCTAGGCCCCTAACTTTGATGTGGTGGCCCTGGTCACGAGCTTATGTACTTCAAGCTCGAAATTGCACAAAATTTACAAAAACTAATACCTCGTCTCTGTCACATCAGACACTTTCTTGACATAAAAAGCAACAAAAAAAAACATATTTATTATTCGTGGGTTGAAAGCTTGCTAGATATGGTATCGAAATATGTGGATTTTCTGCTAACTGTCACAAAAATCCACTGCAAAAACTGCAAAACCGAATCATAAAAATTCTTTTTAACGAATGTGGAAATTTAAAATCTAAACATATATACAGGAAAACAAAAATTCCCACAATTAGACAACTTAGAGATTTCGTTGTGGTTCTGAAAAACTATTTTAATTGTGACTACAAATTAAGCTTAAGTCTAATGAATAATTATTTCAGGAAAACCACGTATCGATGTGAAATGCCTTTTGCCAAGATTCAATATGGCAAACGAACAAACCAATATAAAATTCCTACTATATATTTAACTAACAGTCGTACCCGGCTTCGCCTGGGGATTTGTTTGGTCCGTGGTTGATTCCCAGTATTTGCACGGTGCTGCCTGATCGTTCACTGCAACAGTCAAATATTCTTTGTGTAATACTCCTCCTTTCCGCCAATCCTCTCCCTCCCCTCTCCCATTCCCCTTTTGCGAGGTTTTTGCCAAATTGGTATGGTCTCCATTCCAAACAACCCACCAAAAGTTCTGTTTCAGGTTCAGTTAATGCGTAATGGTATGCTTAATGGTAACAGCTCCCCCCCCCCCAACTCCCAGTCTTTCGCTGTAGCCTAAGAGATGCGTACTGCGTACCGTGTGAAATATACCTGTGCATGACGTCATTTAAGACATGACGCGGAGAATACCACGGTGTTTGGTTAGAAGGATAATTTTTGCTTCCTCCGCCTTCTCAATCAAATAGTGGAGCTAAGCTAACATAACCACTGCCCCACAAACAGGCATTCCCCGTTCAGGCTCCTCCCCACTCCCAGTTTGTCACTTTGGCTTGAGCAGTCCGTACCGTGTGTAAAATACGGTCATTTAAAACGTCATTTAAGATATGCCTTTGCGATGACCGCGCAGAGCAAATTGTTTGTCGAGGCAACAACCGTACCAGTTTCAACTTAAAGCCAAAGAATTGACACATTCGCACGTGTTCATTGTTCCCCTTTCGGGGGTCGTTGTCTTCATTTCTGCTATGAGACTTTGGTTTGTTAGTAAAGGCCTGTAATGTTTGACCACAACCTCCCATGTTAAAGCCGAAATTTCGATGCTTAATTTCTCTGCTGTCGTTGAGCGTTTTCCTTTCAAATTTTGTTGGACTTGGTGAACGTGTATACCAACTTTTATTGAATTCCGATTTGTCACATTGGAGATCTGGACGTGAGCTGGAATCGTGATTTTCATTTTTGGCTTCTTGTTGTATACTTCTTTTTTAACTTGTTGGCACGACACGTTTCTACTACCCTCTCTACAGATCAAACTATTTGTCCTAGAAAGCTGATTCTTAGCTCATTTTACAAGGATTGCTCCGTATAAGTGCCTTTTCGTAAGGCCCTTTCTAATTGGTCAAGTGCTTCAGGGGCTAGGAAACTCTAAACGACAAGATTGATTGTTTTACATTGTTTTAAACATTGTTATTATTCACCAATGCCAATCAGCAAACGCCAGCTGCAAGACGTAGACTAAAGAAAATGTGTTTTTCCATATTGGTTTGTGCAAACCGTAATTGATAAATATAAAAAAAAACATTAAAACAATCTAATCTAAACTGCATGGTACGCCAAAGGGAAGATTTAACTGTTTTGAAATAAAAACAGCAAAGGAACACAAATAAACATTCCTGTAAGTTTTCAGATACTGCAGCGTTGCTGTACTGTTTAGTCCACGTGAAACCTTACTGCTGTATCCAACCATTAATCGCGTAAATAAAATTAAAGCCAGAACCCAAATTTCATAACTTTTCATGCCCAAACAAAGGAAGAATAATGTAAGGCTACACATTCGACTACTTTCTTGGTTAAATTTTTTCAGTGTTTTTCAGTCACGTCGTCTGCTTTCCATTCATCACCCTACTGATGATACATTATCATTTATCAAGAAACACTTTTCCAGTATGGGAATTTCATTATTACTTTCTAGGACATTTCCAGGTTTTCAAGGACTAGTATAAACCCTGTATTACCTGTGGAGCTGTGCTAAGCCCACTCGGACGATTAGTTTTTAAACATTTTCCAGCGATGTTGTTTACCCAACAGAATGGACCAATTAGCTGATGAATCGTGTGCAAAAGTAAACATGATAAAAACATATGAGTACAGCAGTAAGGTTTCATGTGGACTAAACAGTAGAGCAACGCTGCAGTATCTGAAACCTTACAGGAAAGTTTATTCGTGTTCCTTTGCTGTTTTGACTTCGGAGCAGTTAAACCTTAGCTTAAGCGGAACATGGGAAGAATAAGTGTCTCTCGTCCGATTTTTTCTTTTTTTTTTTAATGAACTAAGAATTACCTGCTGAATAATGTTTTCCTCTTTCATTTTTGGGGCAAACGCACCGTTTGGCCGTGATTTAAGTCCAAAGTTAGCATTACGGGAGGTAGGCTGTGACGCCATCTTGTTGCCGGCAGGCTGGCTCGAGGCACACGGCGCCGCGCAGGAAAGCATCAACTGGGCCAAAGTCCGTCAAGTGAAACGCCAATCCCCAACCAGTTCATTACAAGTGAAACGCCAAACAGAAGCCGGTACCTATAACCTAACCTAACGACAATAACAACAAAACAAAACTAAACTGACAATAAAAACCCACTTATGTGAACTGTTTACGGGAAAAAGATGTCAGCTGGGAACATGGAACTCTTGTATGTCTGTCAGTGCTAAAGTGCGGCTTTCATTAATTTCTGACGGCCAAACTAAGCCTTTGCCCCAAAAATGGTATGGGAAAATGTTGTTCAGCTGAGCATTTTACGTAATTCTAGCGCAACATGAAATTGATCGGTGAGGAGACACCTATTCTTCCCATAAGCCGCTTAAGCGTCAAACGAGTTCGTTTTTGTTTTCTCATAATGTAAAATAAGATGAAATTCCTATTGAAATTGGTGGGATAAATGAGAATAAAGATAAACTATTCGACTAGAAATCGATTACGCAATGCCCAGATTGACTTACGGACTAATTTTAAAAATATATATATATATGTGTATATGTATGTAAATTAAAAATAAAATGTTGAATGTGCATTTAGTGATTATTATTTCTTTTAGTTTTTAAACTGTTACTTTGTGTTTATTTTTTGTTTCTGATGCCTCCTGTGAATTTATGTTCATAGTAGTACTTGTCAACAAATATTCCGTGTTCAATATTACCTTCCCATCATTCGTATCATGTGCTATGCTATTGTACCTGGCTTATACGGCACATACAAGTACACCATGAACTTCGAGACGTTGTAATAAACTTCTTATATTATTAAGAACTGTTATGACATTTCCATGAAAATTGCAAGCCTCCCGTAAGTTAAAAACATACGCGAGGAGCAACTTTACAGTCTAGCATCTGATTGGCCGGAATTACGTCGACTTTGTGCAGACTTGCATCTGACATTCTTACTCTTGCACGAATTGATAGATGTTGGTTACTCCTTTTTCCTTGAATTACAGTACGTCCTGGGGATAGGACCCGTGGCCATTCCTATAAACTGACCGTCTGTGACAGTCGCAAGAATATTTGGACAAACCGAATTGTTATACTGTGGAAAGCCCTTCCTGATGAGTTGGTCCTAGGCACCTAATCTACTCACTTTTAACCGCGATCAGCCAGAATGTAACTTTAATGTTGAGTGTACGCGGGAGAAGCCAACATCCGGGGGGGGGGGGGCGCTCGCGGCTAAGAGTTTTAATGGGTTTTCTTTTTCTACTTTTTCAATAAATCCTACTCTTCTTTCTCTCGTTCTGGTTAGTTGACTATTGAGTGGCTTAAGACTAAGTTCAATTGCATTCATACTTCAGTTGCCACTGAAGTAATACTGCCACTTTGCCTGCATTTAGTTGCTTTCCTTTAAAATTTTAAAATATTTGCTTTCCTTAAAAATGTAAAAGTTTTTAGGCTAAAGCTTTAAAACAAGATTAACAATTAAAATAACTTCCGACATGGCACACTAAAGAAAAATAATTATACTAGCATTTATATACTAGCAATTTATTATTATACTAGCAATTATACTAGAATTTATTTTACTAGCAATTATACACCCGTGGTTGTTTCCCAGTATTTGCTCGGTGCTGCCTGATCGTTCACTGCAACAGTCAATTTTTCTTTGTATAACACTCCCCCTTTCCGTCAATCCTCTCCCTCCGCAAAGCAATATCGTAATCAAATAGTGGCTGTAACATAAGCACTGCCCCACCAAAGGGCATTCCCCGTTCAGGCCCCTTCCCACTCCCATTGGCGTGCGAAAAATAACTGTCCCTCGTACATGACGTCATTTAACACATGCCTTTGCGATGACCGCGCAGAGCAAATTGTTAGTCGAGGCAACAATGTGCCAATTTCAACTTCTTTTCAGGGCAACAACGTCTCAGTTTCAACTTCATGCCAAAGAATTGACACTACTCGCACGTTTTGCTTGCTGGTCAACAAAATAATGTATTCATATTTCTACAATCGTTCAATTTTACCTACTCCCCTCCTCCCCCCCCCCTACTTCCAAATTTTTAAAAAAAATGGTATATTTCATCATAACACGATGACTTGGCGCCCAAATAATCTTGCTATGATATATACAACTTTTTTCTAAAGTTGGAAGAAGGGGGGAAAGAAAATG
Organism: Lithobius niger; assembly: GCA_023313725.1. Classification (NCBI taxonomy): domain Eukaryota; kingdom Metazoa; phylum Arthropoda; class Chilopoda; order Lithobiomorpha; family Lithobiidae; genus Lithobius; species Lithobius niger. Next base: position 50,869 of record JAHWFP010194008.1, read on the forward strand.
GGTGGGAGACTCATAGTCTTGGGGAGGGGAGTCGACATCCCCTTGAACGACTTCAACGAAGTCAAATGATGTCACGACTTCAAACGAGGAAAACGTGGTGGCACTAGCAAGCTTTGTGTACAATTTTTTCCGAAGTGTGGGAAGGTTTTCCCCCTCCATTTGCTCCCCTCTTCTCTTCCCCATCCCGCACCTTTCCCTCGTTCAGTCGCCGTGCGTTTCGTAGTTGTGTATGAACTTGCTTGGCATTTGGATCAGTCTAGTATTGCCATCTGAGCACCAGATGGCAGCACGGAACGGAGCCGCGGCTTGATCGACTCACGCCAAAATGTTGACCGCTTCCCGATGCTGTTGCCTCTCCAACATTATATTATCGTAAGGACACATTGCGCACGCAACACGATCGTGTGAAAAGCCAAACTACTTCGTTAAAATCGTTGATCGGGTTACCAGCACAATTACTCTTATTGGAACATAACGGCA